>QAXN01000455.1:5965-37216 GCA_004335795.1 Chlamydomonas sp. 3222
TTAAGGTGTAACTTCCGTTACAGCCAGCCCCTGGATGTGCCACGTGGGTGTGCTCGGGTGGAGCTTTCGCTGCACCGAAATTGGACACATGCCGGCAATAAATCCAAAACTTTGTACCTTGCCGTTTCCACACGGGTAAGTTGGAGCTCTGCGTGTCTCCCCAGCTACATGGGCAATCAGGGTTGTCAGCACTCTGTCTACAGCACCACCTACGACGCAACCGCGGCAAATGACCCAGAATGACCTGATCAGTGGTACGTGTTGAGTACCCATTCATACACAGTTTGACAGAAGCAACCCGCAGCTCCGCTCCCATGTGCCTACCAATCTGCCAGGCACCTCAGTGGGTTGGATTCTTTTGCTGCTGGCGCAGTCCACTAGCACGCATGGGCTCTACTGTATGCAGGATGCGTGTGCTCAGGTGTGCTGGCGCAGTTCCGTGCAGTTCCGTCCCATTTGGTCCCATGGATCCGTGCCCGCGACAGGCGCGTACAGAAGGGGCGCGCACAAGGCGGTCCCTGACGGTCCCCAGGACCCCTGGCTACCTGCAGCACGCCTTTTTCTCTTTGTCAGCTGCTGGCCTGTCCACAGGTACCGTACGCACGACACGGATTTGACACAGTAATTGCGCCAGTAACATTCGCGTTGCCTCGCTGTTTCGCCCTCCTGGGCAGGGGAGCTCCCCTGCTCCTGAGCAAGAACCGCAGCGTCACGCTGAGGCCTTGAGCACGCGCGCAGTGACCCCTGGGACAGCTCCGCACAGCGAACTAGAAGTTGCATCAGGTCCAAAGTAGCTTGAAATGGCATGAAACTAGGTGTGAATTTCCTTGAGCTTGACACGCCGCTGGCGCGGCTGCGCCCAATTTTCCTGCGAAAAGCTCTGCGTATCGGCGTAATGCACGACTCAGTCCATTATCCACCAATTCAAAGCATATACGAAGTGCAGGGCATTAGGCTTGCTTCCAAGCTCGTAGCCGCAGTACCAACTTGCAAATGGCGTCGCTGCAGTCCTGCCTGAAACGCACGACTGGCCCGCGGGTGGATCCCCGCCGCAGTCGTAGCGCCTGCACCACCTCTGCAAAGTTGACACTTTACGATGCGCCGCTCTCGAACTTCAGCGCTCGCGTCCGCTACGTTATCCGTCAAAAGGGTCTGGAAGGCGAGGTCGACATCGTCAGCCCGCAGACGCTCGGCGGCCTCAAGAGCCCCGAGTACCTGAGGATCAACCCCCAGGGCAAGATGCCTGTGCTGGTGCTCGACGATGGGCACACGTCACTGCCGGAGAGCGAGGTGTGTGGGGCTGTGTGAGTGTGTGCGGCTGCAGCAACAGCAGCAGCAGCAGCAGCAGCAGAAACGTGGGTCAAGCTGCTTGGATATCAGACGGTGCCCAGGCAAAGCCAGCACGCCATTCAACTCCCAGATACACCTCGTAGCGCATACCGGTATAGTTTACCGCCGGAGAGCAACGGAGCACAGGGTAGTGCACGGATGATGTACTGTATGCAGTACGCAAGGAGGGGTCCTGGTCCTGACCACGTGGCACCCGCTCACGCCCTCCTCTCGCGGCCAGCGAGCAAAGCCCTGATAGAGCGAGCTGCGCACCTCCAGGCATGAGTATACGTCAGTGCTTAGTCCACTGCAGCCGAGGCGCGCCGCACGGCGGCCCAAGCGCACCTCGACCACATCCCATCACCACACGCATGCACGCATCAAAAGCTTGGTGCTCGTGCGGCCATAACATTTGGGGCTACCACGCAACAACCCAGTGCACACCTTGCCCCACGCACACGGGACCCTGTATGTCCCTACTGCAGGTGATTGTGCAGTACCTGATGGACCGCTTCGCCGACCGGGGGCCCTCCCTGCGCCCTTCCACGCCGGAGCTGCGCGCCAAGGTGGGGGAGACCGCCATGGCCCACGGGGGGTGCGAAGCGGCTGAGAGCAGCATGCGCGCAAGTGATCTGAAGGGGCATGGGCCGTCGGCAAGGCCAAGAATAGGCTCAGGTCGTCGTGTCAAGTTGCGGGTTAGGGATTAGGTGCCGTGGCCCGAGGTGTGGCAGGGCTTCAAGAAGGGGTGCATGTCAAGGTGCGGGGGTCTGTGAGTCGCTGTAGGGCAAGCCGTCGGCTGCGGCCAAGTCCTGCGACCTGCATAGCAGCTTGCATCGGCGGGGGGGGGGGCTTCATCAGCGGGCTTGGGGACTGAAGGGCAAGGCGTGTGCACCTGGCCTGTCCGTGTCGCAGCAACCTACCTGGTACGACGAGGCTTGCTGCGCTGCGACACCACGTGGTGCTGTTTATGGCCCAGGGGATGGAACCTTGCAGCAAGGCACAGAGACTGGTCATCCATCATAGAGGAAGGCTATGCCTAGGGACTTGAGGCTGCCTGCTAACGCGCCGCCCTTCGACGCTTCATGCGCCTCCAGCCGTTCAGCCGGCGTGTGGACACACGACTCATCTGGCTTCTCACGCTGCGTGTGCCCTGATATGAACATCCACCCCACCACAGGCCGCGTTGGCCACTCGCGTCCACGACGTGTACCTGGGCCCCATCCAGGCCTGCATGTACAGGTGGGCGGTGCGTGCTGTTGGCAGATGGCAGTGCAGGCCGCTGCGGGTGATTGGCACCACAGTTACTGCAGTCGAGGTTTACGCCCCTCTAGGGTTCAGCGAAGCAAGCTGCCCGTACCTCCCTTCGCCTTCCACGTTCCCGCGCGTGCCGTGTGCTTGCAAGTCCTGACGGCGTGCAGGCATTTTGCAACTGATGGAGTTTTAAAATTGTAAGGACAACGACGCGGCTTCTCCCTTGGGTTCGCCCAAGTGCTGTAGCTTGTGTTGTGGACAGCCTCAAGCCGTCAAGGCCAGGCTGCCGGTACCGTCCCCCGCCCTCCGTACACCCTCTGTGCTCTCTCCGTACAACCTCCGTACGCCCTCCGTACACCCTCCGTACACCCTCAGGGCCATGGACCCTGAGACGCGGTCCAAGCAGCTGGGCGAGATCGCTTTCCAGCTCAACGTGCTGGAGGACATCGTGCAGGTGGGGTCGGGCGAATGCGTACACGACTGAAAACTAAGTGTAGTGCTACTCTGGGGACGGGGCAGCGGTATCCCAGCGAAGTGGTATGCCACCGTGAGGTCTTGACGCCTGCGCCCACTGCATGTTGTTGTCCGGGCTGTTACCCACCCCTCGGCCGCAAGCCACAGCCCTGGCGCGGCACCAGTGCCCAGCACACCTGGGCTTCTTACCTGGCCATCCTCCCCTCATACTTTCTGATGCATGCCCTCACACTATTTTCGTTCCATGCCACCCTGTTTTCCTCAACTATCAACCGTCACGCGCCGCCCTACGCCCGCCTTGTCTCCCGCACAGCCTGCACCCACACCCACACCCACGCGTAGCACCCACGCTTGTCACTGCAGCAATTGCCTCTGTCGCCTCTGGCGCCTTGCCGTGCCCTGCCTCTTCACACGAATGCAGCACATGCCGTCTACGGGACTGCCGTTGTCCCGTCGCCCCGGACCGACCCCGCACCTATGCCAGCCCTCCGGCCCGCGTTGCTGCCGTATGTTCACACTGCCCTGCACGCAAACCACTGTGCGCCCACGCCGTGCCTCCCCACCCTGGCCTCGCTCTCCTCCCCCCGGACCCGTCTGCCACGGCAGCACTCGCTTCCCCAACTCCTATTCCCCTTCCCCCACCCGCCCCCCAGGGCCCCTACGTTGCCGGCTCCGAGCTGTCCACCGCCGACGCCGCCCTGTTCCCCACCTTCGTGTTCTACGAGCTGATGCTGCCGTCCGTGTTCGGATGGCAAGACGTGTTCGCGGGCCGGCCCAAGCTGCGCGCCTGGTGGGAGGCCATGAAGCAGGACCCCGTGGCAGCCAAGGTGCGCGCGTGCTGCAGTGCGGGGCGTGTCCCCTTTAGGGCTCCGGGCTTGTGCGTGGCGTACGTGCAGCAAGACTGGCTGGTGCAGTCACCGTGGGATGCCATCCACACGCATGGGGCGCCCTTGGGTTCTGACTGGGTTGCACGTCGGACGTACAGGTGGTGAATGCGCGTGTTTCCCACGTGCCGTTCACATTGTGTGTCCCCCGCTGCCCTGCAGGTGATGGAGGAGGTGCGCGGCGGGCTGCAGGGCTGGGTGGACAAGGACCGCTGGACGGAGCTGGGCATCCGGCAGCAGGTGGCGGACAGCAGCTACAAGTGGGCGTACTGAGCGCAGCTAGCCGTATGGAAAGGGAGCTATGAATGAGTCATCCGGGCGTCGTGCATTTTTTTAATGGGTAATTGCAACGGAGCAGGCGCGGGGGTCTGAGAGCGCATGCGCTACTTGTGCGTCACTGTGCGTATTGATGTTGGAGGGTCCGCGGAGCGGGAGCCGGCACGACGTCGAGAGGCTTTGAGTGGATGACTCCTACTGGTGTACGCGGTGCGTGAATGCCGTGTGGCTAACGTGCGCACATGTGGTGGTGTGCCACGTGTGAGGGACACGATGCAGTGCAGCATCGAGGTGTTGTGAGCGTTTACGGCACGGCAGCTGGCGGCAGCTACGTGCCACGGGTGCAACGGTGGCTTAGGGCTGGAGAGGAGGCGAGACGAGCGGGGCGGAGGCATTGCTCGGAACTTGCTGGCATGCTCCACGGCCGTGTCGAGCAGGCAGCGAAAGCATGAGCCCAGATGAGCCTAGACGGAGGTTGAAGTTTTCCCGGCTGCTCGGTGCGTTTTGGTCCACAGCACCTGGCGGCTGCGGTACCTCATGTCCTGGCGTCCACTGGGCCTACCTTGGGCCCTACGGCTCGGTTGGGAAGTTACACCTGCCAAGTGTAACAGCAACTGGGCCATGACTGTCCATGCAACGATGCAAGCTGCTGCCGTGCCATAGTGTTACCTGGTGTTACCGATATTCTGGAGGTCAACAGGACGCACAGCCTGCAGCCGGCAGTGCGGCATGCACCCTGCACATTAAGCCTCTCGCCATCGTTGCAGGGTACTTGCAGGTTGTTCACAAGCCGCTTTCGCACCGCACATGCGCAACACGAGCAAGCGCGGCAATGCACAGACGTCGACGCATCCCAAGCAACTTGCCGCCTGCCCAACGCACTGTCGACACAACGAGTCCGTCTTGCACCACCACGTCAACGCACCACACCAGCTGGAGGCTCCAATTGCACCATACCAGCTGGAGGCTCCCATTGCACCCACTCGAGACACCGTTGGGCGTCACATAAGGGGTTCCCTAGCGCAGCCGTCTGAATGCCCGCGCACAAGCGAGCGTCCACTATCTACAGAGGGAGAGCGCTTGGGCTGTTCCATTCTGAAGGCGCCCTCTGGCGCAATGCCGGGGAAATGTCACGCTGTGCATCGCATCGATTACACCAGAGCCTGCGGCTACTGGTCCTACTTGTCCCAGAGGCCCCTACCGCTGCAGCCAGCATGTACTGACCACATCTTGAAATCCCTCTTACCAGATGGCAAGCACATTTGCGTCCCAAAGCCTGGCACGGCGAGATATCTCCCCCGAGCAATTGCACAGACTGCGGGAGGCTCAAGTGCCGAAACACGTGACGTTCAGTCGACGCCCTCGACGGTCCCACCCTTATCATCATTACCACCAACACCACCGGCCACCAAAAGTATGGCCCCAGCTGCCACCACACTCCCACCGATGGCACCATCAGCCCCACCAGGCATCCCCCCCCGCTCATCCGCCCCCCTCAACACCCTCTACACCTCCCGAAACCTGCCCCGTCCCCGCTCCATTACAGCCCAGAAGCAGCTGCCCGCGCTGCCCACCCACGCCCCCCCCCTCCACCTCCAGTGGACCTCCCTTGCCCAGCAACCACCTCAAACTCGGCAGCACCGCGCTTCCACCGCTGCCTGCAGCCCCACTGCTGCTGCTGCCGTCGCCACCCTGCACCTCCTGGCCACCGCTGCACGCAGCATGCATCTGCTGCGGGAAGACGGCCGCCGTCGCGTCAAGGCACGCTGCAATGGGCCCCGGGTCCACCACGTCCCATAGCTGCTCCACGTCTGGGCCCACCCCACGACCCACACGCGGGTACGCCGCCAGCAGCCGCACCAACCCACGTAGTGTGCCCACCACATCCAGAAGCAGCTGCCGCCGACTCACCACCGCCACCTCCACACCGCGCCGCTCAGGCCGCCGCCCCTCATGCTCCTGCCCTGTCCTGCCCGCCGCCGTCCACGGCCCCGCCCTCTGCTCCCGCCTGCCCTTGCTCCTGCTCCTGCTCCTGCTCCTGCCGGCCCCCCACGCCCTGTACAGCTGCCTCATCCTCCCTGCGCCCGGCGTCTGCGATTGCTACCTGCAGTTGCAGCAGCAGCCAGCACCGCCGCCCAGCCGGCTGTGGCCTGCACCACGTGCAGCCACGGACTGCCTTCCTGGGTCTGCGCGAGCATGGAGGCACGGTCGCAGGGGAAGTCCAGCAGGCACTCGCAGGTGTGCTGCAGCACGTGTGATGCCGTGTACGACAGCACCAGGCCGAGCTGCTGCAGGGTGGTGCCGCGACCGGACCAGCAGGGAGGGGCTCCGTACCGGCAGTGCCACTGGCGGTGGCGGTCGGAGAGCACGAGGACGGGGAGGGCACGGGGGGCACCTGGATGGTGTCCCTGGCCGGCTGCGATGACTGTTGTTAACGCACAGCTGCGCCAGGAGCACGAGGCAGGACACCACATGGGCGTCCAGCAGCGGCGAAATCGTGACTATGCGTACGCTAAGCCTAAGCGGCAGCACCAGCACCTGCAACAGGGGGACCGCCCTGCAGACTGCCTGTATTCGCACTGCTGCAGCGGACAGCAAGCCGAACAGGAGCTCCAGGGCTCCGAACATACTGTCTCCGTCCAGGCGCACTGCTGGCGCTACTGCATGTCGCCCAGGAGCAGGGCCGGCCCCGAAACCAGAGGGTCTTCCTCATCGCGTTGCCTCAGGCAGTGCCTCAGATCCTGCACAAAGTGGGCGATGAGAGCGGCGGTGACGTCCGGCTGTGGGCAGGTAGGGAGTGAGTACGGCAGCGGTGCTGGCAGGAGGGTAGCGGGGAGCAAGGAGCGGGGAAGGGAGAAGGGGACATCAAGAAACATGTGTTGCAGTGGTCTTAGCAGTGACGGCGTCTCATGGCGAGTACAGCAAAATAAACCGGTTTGCACACTATGCTTTGGTTGCGAGGCCGGGGTGCACAGTCAGGCGTGCACAGGGCGGGCAGACAGGGGGCATCAGGGCCCTGGGTGGTATGTAGAGGTTGTCCCACGGGTTGTCCACAGGAGGACAGCCGCAGTACCTGGTGGGCGAGCAGTTACTGCCGTGACCACATCAGTGCCGCAATGTAGGTCTGCAAGTTTGGGGTGCGTCTCCGGTCATGTGAGGGCAGGGCTCTGGCCTGTGGGGCTGGGGCACGGGCCAGGGCAGGGGCTCCAGGGTGTTCCTTGCTCCGCTGCACGGCGGGGCGCTGTGCAGTCACCTCGGCGCTAGGGTCATATCGCACATGCTATACGAGACACAAGAATCAACCTGTCTTCCATCTCTACGGATTGTATGCGGGGTACTTGGACGGACAAACGCTCATGCTGAAATCCTTCACCTCTTCCTTATGCAATACGTCGCAAGAAGTGCGCACTGCCAGTCTCAAACTAGACCTGAGATACCTTTGAGTACGTGCTGGCTTGCGTATGGCACCCGTGGTGTACTGCGCAGTCCTGCGAGGGCGCAGGTTCGCTGCATGGCCTCTGGCGCTGCCGCACCGGGCATCGTCTATGTTTACCATGGGGAAGGAGCAGGCTATCGTAGTGCTAAAACAGCCCGGAGCTCGGTGCAGCAGTATCTAGCTCAAGGAAGCGAGGTAGGTTTGGTGACCTCCCTGGCCACCTGACGTCCCTTCGTCCTCTCCAACGCCGGGCGTTGCCAACGCTGAGGAAAGCACAGCGGCCGTTCACAATCGCAGCATATGTACACGTAACACAAATGATTTCTGCTTTTAGGCGCGTTTCCTCAGCACAGCTGAGCTGCTGGAGGGTAATTGGCGCGACACGTGCCTGCTGCTGGTCATGCCCGGGGGCGCGGACCTGCCCTACTGTAAGCACCTCAATGGCCGTGGCAACCAGATGATTAAAGGTAGGGGAGTGAATCGACTCTGAACTCTAGAAGGCAACCACGTCTACTGGCGGGGCCTGAAGGCACCGGCTCAAAGCAAAGCACTGTTCCTTGCACCTGCCACGCCTACTTCCTGCCGTCCTTGCCGCTGTGTTCCACCAGACTGCCTGCTTGTTGCCTACGGTGCTGCCATGTCCCAACAGACTACGTGCGTTCAGGAGGAGCGTACCTGGGGATCTGCGCAGGTGAGCTGCACCCTAATCATGTAGCTGCCGACACCGACGTGCCCTCAACCTGCTCCACCTGTGACCCCGCAGCGACGTGCACGTCGCGTACTTTGTTTCGGTTGCCGCAAAGCAGCCAACTCCGAGATTTGGACAGCGTTCTGCATGTGAGTCATAGCCACACGTGGCGTTCATTACGACCAAGTGTCGTGTTCAACCTGCTCGGGACGGGTGGACCGGGCTAGACGGCTCCAAAGTCCAGACGCTCCTTCCAGTACTGCACGTTGACGTACGGCGCCCGTTCCCTCTTGCATGGCGCTGCAGGGGCTTACTACGCGTGCAACCGTGTAGAATTTGAGCCTGGAAGTCCGCTCGAGGTATGGCTGAGGTTCCTGTAGAGGAGGTAGCTGAATAGTGGACATCCTTGCATGCCGCACGGCGGCGCCGGTGCACCTTCATGGGCCCCTCACGCCCACGGCTGTGGGCTAACCCACCTCGCCATGTGTCGGTCAGCCGTTGCGGAGAACATGAGACAAACGCCGCTGCACTGCTCACCTATAATTCGACATTTTGCAAGGACTTACATTCCTTTCATACTCTGAAACGCCTCCCTGGCCAGGTGGTGGGTGACCGTGAGCTGGCCTTCTTCCCAGGGACGGCCCGAGGAGCTGCGTACCCAGGTGCGAGACGGCCAGCCGCCCAACGCTTGGTGAACCGGCGTGGACGGCAGGGACCAGGCCCATCTCAGCGTGTCCAGCTGCACGTGCTCCTGGTTGTCCTGCGCCAGTTAGCTGGAGAGGGGCTGCTGCGTTTCCCCCACCCCCGATTGTGTACCTGGCGTACACGCAAATGCATTGGACAGTGCACGACACGCGGGTTTTCACGCGCGGAGTGCAAGGAGCTAGCACGGAGAACTGCCACCGACTGGTGCACACAGCCTCCAGCGCCATGGACAGCAGGCACCGCAGCCAAGTCGCTGTTGATCCCTGTTGGTGCCTTGCCCCCCACAGGGTTCGACTACCTGTCGGAGCGCGGGGCTACGGCTGCGCCTCTGGCGTTCAAGGCCCCGCCGCAGGCTCTGGAGGAGGCCCTCACGGCAGCAGCAACGGCGTCAGCACCGAGCACCGCTAGCAGCAGCGTGATCGATGAATTGCCGGCGGGCCGTGCAGCTGGAAGGGCAGCAGCAGGCTCGTCGATGGGAGCAATGTACACAGTCCCTGGAGCACCGCTACCAGCACCAGCTGCGAGGGTACCTGCTGCTGCTGCCGCTTCCACGGTCTGCACTGAGGCAGCCAACGGCCCTGCGCCACGTCTGCAGCTGGCGCATCTTACGCTGCCCACCACCCATAGCGACAGCAGCACGCACGGCGGCTGCGATGCAGATGATGGGCAGGTGAAGGCAGACACAGATCCACAGCAAAACCATAGAACTGCGAACAGCGTGGAACCTCACGGCCCTTCCGATGTTGCACGCGGCTGGTCCTTCTGCCGTGACTACTCCAACGGAGGGCCCGTCTTCACGCTGCCCCAGCCAACCAGCCAGAGCTCTGCATCGCCAGCAACCACCTCCGGACGTCAGAACCACCAACCGTCATCTGGGCAAGCGGATTCCGGGCAGCCTAGACCAGCAACCAATGGTAACCACGCTACCAACCACCATGCAGCTCAGCATGGCCAGCAGCAGCAGCAGGATCAGGCCCAGGCCACAGCAGCAGAGGCGACGGGGACGCGTGGGAGCAGCGGCGATGGTAATGGGTGTGGCTTTGACGCGGCGGCGGTTGCAGAGGCGGCCCGGCAGGTGGAGGCCGCGGCATCGGCGGCAGTGGCAGGGCTGGGGCCAGGACCGGCGTCGGGGTTGGGGCCGAGATCGGGGTTGGGGCCTGGGCACGGGCCGGTGGAGGTGCTGGCCGTGTACCCACAACTGGACAACGCAGCGGCAGCGCTAAGGTGCGTCGTGATTGACAGATTTTGCAAGGCATGTATGCCTTGATAGGCTGGGGTGGGCATTTGGAGAGGCCCTGCGGACTAGGTTGTGGCGCGCCAGGCAGTCGCACTGTACGACGCCTGCGCCTGCCGTCCTGCGCAAGGTTACGGCTTATTTGGTGGGCGGTGCACCGCGTGGCGTGATATGGCCAGGCGGTCGGTGGAACGGGGCTACTGCTGCCGCGTGCCAAACTGTGTCGCCCATATGTTGCACCTGCTTAGGTGCTGGGTGGGCAATGCGTGGCAACATGCGCACCTGCACCTGTGTCCGCACTGTCGGAAGGCAACTCGCTGCCCCTCCCTGGCCGCTGTGCAGGTGCCGGGTGGGCGAGGGCGTGGCGGTGCTGTGCGGCACACACCCGGAGCTGCCGCACGAGTGCGTGGAGGAGGCTCTGGGGCTAATACACAGCAGAGAGGAGCAGCAGCACCTGGAGGGGCTCGCCGGGGAGCTGCGGGCGTGGGGGCGGCAGCGGCGGGCGTTCTGGCTGGCGCTGCTGCTCGCATGCTGCAAGGAGTGCCCGGGGGGCGAGGGGGGTGTGTGTGTGGGAGCTAGCGGGCAGGATCTAAGGGCTGCGTGAGAGCTGGCCGGTGTCGGCTACGGTGCAGCCGCAGTAGCATGTGGTGATGGTTGGTGCAAGCGCGTCGGCGTGTGGTAATGATTGGCTTGACACGCTGTGTAAAGTGTATGTTTAACCTTTGCTGGCTCGAGGAATGCAGGCCAGAGCCATGCTGGTCCCACCAAGCTGCTGAAGTAAGCGCCAAATGTTCCTCGTACGCTTTGGGGTGCTGCGTGGGGTTGTTGCGAGCTGCGTACAGCTGAATACGACCATGCGTTGTGGCTCATGCACTACTCAACGGTGCATAAACATGTTGGTGAGGGCCCTCCCCCCTCCGTCATCGTACTGGTGTCAGCAGGTTTTTTTTTTCGTGAGAAGGTTACAGGGGCTCGGATTTCGGTGCTTGGCAAGCACATGTGGGCGGTATCCATCTCGGCGTGTGGTTGCTCAAATGCCCAGGGTTTGCACATTCACGCTGATGGGCTTGTGCCGAGCGGATCCAGCATGAGCCGCCCCAGCAGATTCCATCCCACCTGGGTGTTGGGCCCTCATCGCAGCGGCCGCAGCCTGCTGCACAGGGAGCGCACCCTGCTGGCCAGTGTGGGAGGCCGAGCGCTTATGCGTATGGAGCTCCCCCCGCTCCTTGCCAATGACAATACAACGCAGCTCTTTTTGCAGCTCCTTTGCAGCAGGGCATTACTAAACTCGCTTGCTTGGCAACTGCTGCAAGGCAAACCAGGTGCCAGCCAGTTGGTTGGGCGGGGAGACCTCCAGCGCTGTTAGTGTGTAAGCGGGCCTGAACCCGCATGTTGAAACATGTCTTCAAGGCTGATAGTCCGGAGCGTTCCTTGCTTGGCACCACGGCGTGGACGATGGCCGAACTCCAGATCGCAATAATTGCCGGGACGGGAATTTTATGCAGTGCATGCAGTGCGCGGCGACGATCGTGCCCGAGGAGTGACAGCCTGACATAACAAATTTATACATTATTAGTATAAGTGCTGCAGACTTTGTGGGTTTTCTTGTATTCCTGGTCAACTCTTGTTGTCAACTCGGCCTCGTTCCGACAGCCTTGTTTATTCCCCTTCGGCCTGAAGGCTCTGTTTGAACACATCATACCTACAGCATATTTAGGCCAACCAGATACACCTAAAGCAGCAGTAAAAGGATGGCCGAGTTCGCTTCCAAATACTGGTCACCGGTCACAGAGGCACTGAAAACTCTAGCGGCCGGGAAGCAAGGCGATGGTGCCACCTTGGGGCAGATAAAGGAGCAAGTTAGAAAGCAGGCAGGTTACGTTTGCAACGTGGGTCAGGCCATGAAGTTCCAAAGACCATGTTCCATAGCGTGGCTCCACAGCCCGCAGTAGAGCGAACGCGATGCAAGCACTGCACTTGAATGAACCTTGATCAATGTATAAGATGTGCGACATGCCTAGAGCAAGGGAGACCTCCCCAGCACGAGCCTGCGGGGGGTCACGTCGGCCCCTGAAGCCAGAGTATTTCCGTCGTGTTACCCACGTTGCAAGATCCGCACGGCATAACCCATTGCGCACGTGGGAAATAATTGCATAATTCTGGGCCAAATCGGCACTGGGTAGCACTCCACTGCTCGGGGAAGCCGAGGAGGCCCACCCCACTCCTGCTGACGACGCTTGGCACTTCCTCGTGCACCAACTTGCTCCCCAGATGGGACCCACCTGCGTGGAAAGCCAGGTGGCTGTCGCGCTCAAGTGCCTTATCACCAAGGGTGACGTCGACCGCCTAGAGGAGCGCTTCAGGTTGGCCAGGTGGAAGACCTCCAAGAAGCCGCAGCTCGCGAACGTTACCTCATCCGGCTCAAAGAAAGCCCCGGCCAAGAAGTCCGGCGCGGCCGGTGGCCCTAGCGCCAGCGGTGCGGGGCCCTCACAGCCCGCCGTTCAACCTGCCCCCGCATCACAGCCCAACACCAGTAACCTCGGCTCAACGGCTAGCCCACCCGGCACCAACATTCGGTCAAAAGGGAAGACAGCCACTGCTGCTGCCAGCACGGGCACCAACCCGCGCGGGAAGGAGAAGCGGAAGGCGGGTGAGGCGGCTCCAGGGACTGGGGGTGCAGGGGCCGCTGCAGCGGACGGGCCGCGGTCACAGCCGCGGCCACGGCGCTCGTCCGCCGCTGCTGCTGAGGACGTACCAGTTGCCTCCCCCAAATCGGCATCCAAGTCAGCTGCGTCCAAGGGGAAGGCCAAAGTGACGGGCAAGACGCGGTCAGCCAAGGCGGCACCCGCTAGTGGTGGCAAGGCGGCAGCGGCCGGGAAGCCGCAGCCCAAGGGCAAGGCGGCGGCCAAGGAGCCGGTGCACGCAGTCAAGTCAGGGCGGGTGACCAAGGTGACCAAGGCCGCCCCGGCGGGCCGCAAGCGGAAGTCGTCTGTATCGCAGGACGCGCCACCACCAGAGGTCATTGGGGAAGAGGTGGGTGTCTTGACGGCTGCAGGAGCGTTGGTGTGAGGCCTGTGCCATTCCGAAACAGCCGATTGCCGGTGGCTCAACTGCATTCCAAACGTGCTTGCTCCAACGCAATGCTGGGCATGCTGACTGTGCTTCAGGTGCAGCGTCCTGGTATCAACAGCATCCTTGATGGGGCCCTTAACCTTAACTTATTGTACCCACCACCCTGCTTGCCTGTGCCCCTAGGAGCACTACGCGGTGGAGGCGTTTGTGGACAGCCACGGCTCCAAGTCCACGCGGCAGTACAAGGTGCGATGGGAGGGTCAGAGTGCTGTAGGACTGGTTGGTTGCTGCACCAGCTGGCGAGAGCCTTCGAACCAACCTAGCACTGCGGGTGCTCCACTTGACTTAGGCCATGGCGGCCAAGTAGTCCATGGCTTGTGTTGGCATTGCAACACCTGGCCCCGGTTCCACCTACAGGTACAGCAGATAGGGCAGCCATTGGCGGAGGCAGGCAATTGCCCGACTTCCCTTAACCGGCCGTGGTGTCATGCGTCGCGTTGTGGTCGCAGGTGCGGTGGGAGGGCTACGGTTCCGACGAGGACTGCTGGCTGACGGAGCGGCAGCTCAAGGAGGACCTGGACGCAGCCACCTTCAAGCGCCTGCTGGCGCAGCTGGAGAAGAAGCAGAAGCTGAAGAAGAAGTGAAGCAAGCAGCAGCAGGGAGCAGGGCGGTGGTCAGTTGCGCTGCAGGGGCGGGATGCTTACCTGAGAGAGGGCATGTGGCATGTGAAGGGCAGGAGTGGCTGGGGGAAAGAGATCTGAAACGAACGTAAAACGTGGTGGACGGGTCGGGTTGCGGGTGCAGGGGCACCAGTGCAGTTCTTGCCGCTGGATGAGGGTGTGGGCGTCGGTGTGCCCAGAGGTGCGCAGATGTAAGCGGGCGAGGGGGTCGGCCGCCTGGGACCCATGGTCGGATACATGCATGTTGCTTGCACGCATGAACGTTGACGAGCATGGCCAAGTGCGTGCATGCGCTTGCTGCCTTGGTGCGCCACACTATCAGCGGCGGTGTTATAGTTCGCCTTGGTAGTGAGGGCCGCAAGGTTGCGGTTTGGTTGCATGTGGTCGTGTTAGGCACCCGGACCCTGGGCGACGTTGGTTGACGTGTTCGGGCAACAGGCACGCTGTGCACCCACTGTTTGTAGACTGAGACCACGTTCTGAACCGTTGTCTGTGTGTTGTTTGGCCGCATCTTCACCATGCATGTTGTGCGGGTTACACTCTGACCTGTTTCGTTTCCTTGCATCGGGGCGGTGTGCACATACCATACTCATGGACGCGAGAGATAGCAGCGCAGCACAATTTACACCACGTGACAGAACTTGCATCCTGGTCAACTGTGGCTTGGCCTTGCACCGTGGCCATGAGGCAGCGCAGGGGCTGAACAGCACCCGGTTGAGCTCAAGTAAGGGCGCGGTGCGCCCCGTGCCTTACAACTGCATGTACGTGCCTGTGGGAGAGTGGCCGTCACTCAGCCGTGCATTAAGACACACGATGCCGGTACCTAAGATCCGAGAGCCTCGCCACTCAAGTGGCCCTGCTGCAAGGCGGCGCCTATGACCATCGCCCATGATTTTGCTGCTTTGCGCCACCACCGTATGCACCAGGAACGCAAATGCAATGGAAGGGGAGGGGTGCAAGTACACGTGTATGCAAGCGCTAAACATCACACACACAACCCAAGTGCCATGACCACGCACACCTGAAGGTAGGCAGGCAACCTGGACAGACATAAATGCCGTCAGCCAACAGACTGCTCTGGCACATGGCATCTGATCTGGTATTGACATACCGTACCGCTGCCGTACAGCCAAATGCCATGCACTCACGCTTCGAGATCAGCCACAGGCACGCATGGTTGCCACCGCAGGCACACACGTGCAGTGCACTGTGAAAACCGTTCTAGTCGCACCGTGAGTAGAATCTGTACACGAAAGGAGCCACACGCCAGTTCTCAACTTGCTTGACATTGGGTTCATACCTGACACACTGATATTGGCTAGAACACCAAGAACGATGGCACTGCTTGCCAACATGCATGTTTCCATTCATCGTGCATGCGCCATCCCATCCCTAAACCCACTTTGCCCAGTCAACCTTTTCCCTAACACTGTGCCCGCATGCTCTTAACCATCGGCAGCGCCCCCACCGCCCTGTCGCCTCGTGGACATGCCCCGCTCCAACCAGGTCAGTATGTCCTGGTCCTCGCCACAGCGACCAGGAGACCCCTTGAAAAACTCCACCACAGCCCCTAGATCATCCCACGGTGCGCCCTGTTCCACCAGCCACTTGACAGCCGGTAGCGGCCTCCCCTGGAGGAGCACTGTGTCCAGGTCGAATTCCGTCCAGGGCAGCCCCAGGCGACGCAGGCACTGCAGGGTGCCGAGGTTGCCTTTGCGCGCTGCCCTGCTGTACCCTGCGAGCCCGCGTCCAGCCGCTGGGACGCACCCCCTGCCCACCAGCCACTCCAGGACTGCGTCACAGCCGCACTCCGCCGCATTCTCAAGCACCCTGGTCCCCAGCGCCCAGCTCAGCTCCTCGTGCAGGTAGCGCAGCAGCGGCAGGTTACCCCACCCTGCAGCGGCCCTGGTGCCAGCCGGGTCATCCCCATGCGGGCAGCCTGCCTCCACCAACGCCCTCACCGCCGCGAGCACACCCCTGCTGGCCCCTGCGTCACGCGGCCAGCAGCGCAAGACTCTCAGCAGCGTGTCCTCAGCCCAGGGGCACCTCGCCTCCTGCAGCAGCCACTGCACCATGGGCGCATCCCCTGCCCGTGCGGCCGCCTTGTACGCGTCCTGACTCATGGGGCAGCCGGCCAGCAGCAGCCACGCGGCAGTGGGCACGCTCCCCGAGCCCGCCGCCGCCTTGAACACGTGGTGCGACAGCGGCAGGCCGTGCTCCCCATGCAGCAGCTGCACCATCTCTAGCCGGCCTGCCCCCGAGGCGCCGAAGAGCGCCGCCTCCCTCAGCGGCGTCCTGCGGGCCAGCAGCCACCGCAACGCACCCGCATGGCCGCCAGACGCGGCACCGTGCCACACCGTATCCAGCTGCTCGTATATCCAGGGATCCTCCTCCGTTTGATCCTGGTGGGGAAGCCGACAGCCCGCCACGTCCGACAGCCAGTCCGCCACGGCCACGTGCCCGTGCTTCAGCGCGGCTGCAAACAGATGGTACGACACGCACGAGTCCTTGAACGCCAGCAACTCCTCCCCCTCTTCCTGCAGCTGCAGCAGCTGCTCCCGCAGCCAGCTCAGCGCAGGCAGGCTGCCGGAGGCCACGGCGCCCGGAATGGCCGCGGTCAGGAGCGCCTGCAGGCAGGGCCTCCAACGCAAAGCAGCAAAGGCTTCAGCCGACGCCTGCTGCGGGGCAGGAGAAGGTACCCCTGGCGGCTGCTGCGCTGCGGGAGCGGCTTGGCCCTGGTGCAGCTGTGGGGCCGCAGCAGCGCCCCCTCGCGACTGCTGGGGGGCAGGGGCGGCTTCGCCCGGCTGCTGGCACAGAATGACAGATTCCCTTGCCCGCGATAGGATCCAGGAAAGCTTATCTGGGGCTGCATCACCTGCCAAGGCGGCCGCAGCGGCTGCAAGATGCAGAGAGGGCCGCACAAACGCGACATCATGATAGCGTGAGCTGTAGCCGACCTGCTCCCACACCTGCTGCAGCCCTGCAAGGTCGCTGTGCTCTGCTGCCGCTTGCAGCACGCCTTGTGGGTCCAGCGGGCAGCCGTGCTGCATGAGCCACTGCAGCAGGTGGGGGTGGCCGGCTCGTACGGCTGCAGCCCCCGCGTCATGCGTACCCACTGTGAATCTGAGGTAGAAGTTGGACTTGTCCAGCTCTTGGGCCTTTCGCAAGAGCTCCGGGAACAGACATGGCCGAAGCAAGCCCCACACCAACTGAAGGTTGAACTCGCTGCCGCTGGCTGCCGCTGCGGACAACGCCCTGAGCTTGTTGCGGAAATTTAGCTGCTTCCAAGCGTGCAGCAGGTGCGGCTGCCATGGGGCATCGCCGAAACAAGTGGGCAGCGGCACGCTGAATTTTACAGTGCATGGCTGCTGAAGGTTGAGCCGCCTCGACGCGCCCCTGCTGATGAGTCCGCCGACAAGCAGTTGCTCGTCATACGTCAGGAAACTTAGCACTTGGACTTGTAGATCTGGCGGTAGCGGTGTTTGCGACAAGCCGCTGCTATGTGAGGACGCCATGACCAGTCCCCGGTCAGCGCAACCTAGGCAGACACCTCCTGAATTCCTGGGCTATTTGCTATTTCATTATTCTAACGCTTTTCATGGGGCAGCGGCAGCCGTGCACTTTATCAACAGTCACCGGTGAGTTGCTGGTTTTGCGTTTCATGCACGAGGTAGCGTAGCGTAGGGTGTTTTTACCAGCTTCGGCTTTAACAGAGCACATCTGTTCCTGTGTATCTACGGTTGTCCGTTTGTTGAGCGGTAGCCCTGTGTACTCCCATCGCGGTACGGCAGACATGGACAGAAGTACGGTTTTGTAGTGTGCGGTCCGCACTAGCTCCCCTAGTACCACCAGACAGAATCATTCCGGGCATGCCTCCCGCACCAGCTCAGTCCGCTCACCCCTGCTCACACGGAACTCCCTGCCCCATGATGCAAACGAGTCAATCGCAGTCGTACGGCAAGCGGACAGCATGGTCCCCATGAGATGCCCAGACTGGGTTTTCATCACCAAGGCCATGTGCGTAAGAAGTGTTGCAGCGATCAGGCGAGGGCCCCTGCTTCAAGTGTGCCGTAGAAGCATGGGCCGCAGCGCGCAGGCACCGGCGTGCGTGGCACAACCGTAATAGCGCATGGCATGGCATGATTTTAGCACACAAGAGTCATTCCTTACCACAAGCACTGCAAGGTCGAGGCAGTTTACAACTTGTCCTACACATGTTGCCGCAACCGACTGCCTATCAAGGCAAGAGAGCTCCATATCCCCAAATATCCCCGTCCTGCTCCTTCCGCGACAAGGAATGCGGCCCACACCCGCCCACACAGATTGGGGACTCAGATTGCACTACGCTTGACGCCTGGCAGTCGGGGCCTGCTGCGGCCACAGGTGCACACGCGGTGCCGTACACAGAGAAACAGGGGAGACCTGTTGCAGAGGACCCTGACGCCACGCCTGAGGCGCTGGCGGGAACACCTCTACCCCTTGATGCAGTAGCCTTGATGCAGTAGCCTGGCCGGCTGTAGATAACGCGTGGATATACATTTTACAATGGTATTGACGATGCAGTGAAGCGCTGACCAAGTTTGGTGGTGCAAACTCTTCGCAACTGCAGCTGAGCTCCGCATATCTAGACAATGCGCCCTTCTTAGGACCGATGCTCTTGCTATTATGGAAAACTTACATACTCCTGCAGCTTCTAGCGTTTGGGCCGCCGCATGCTCGCGCGCTTGGGAACACAAGTGCTCGTGTCCCTAGCACGAACCTGCAGCCCGCTCCGCTGATGGAAGGCGCCGGCTCGGCTGGCACGCTGCCATGCGAAGCGTCAGGGATGTGCAGCCTGGGCAAGGTGCAGCCCTTCACAGGCAAGCGCGTCGTGTGGGCAAGCGTGTGTTTTAGGGAGGCGTGCTGCACAGCGTGTTGCTCGGCCATGCCCCCACCGGACGGCCAGCCTTCTGCTGTACAAGCTAGCAGCATCAAAGCGTGAAGTTGAATCTGTGTTGAGAAGCCATGTCATTCCCATCGCTGCCTCTTCTCCAGGAAAGGAGTTGCTGGCGCCCGACCTGTTGCCAGCTTGACTACGCCTTCCCCCTCCATTCTCTTTCCGACTTACACGGTCCCTCTGCCCCCTCCACACCCCTCACCTCCACACCCCTCGCCTCCACACCCCTCGCCTCCACACCCCTCGCCTCGTCTGTCCTCCGCCCGTGGCCCACTCCCATCTGTCCTCCGCCCGTGGCCCACTCCCATCTGTCCCCGCCCCTGCCGCTGCCCCCCTAGGCGACACCTGGCCCAGCGCTGCCCTGGCCTGCTGCCCCTTCTCCTGACCCTCTAGAATACATCTGCGCCCCGGGCGCCCCCCCCCGTTCGGGTCCCTGCCGCTTCCCTCCCCAGGCGACGTGTGGCCCAGCGCCGCCCTGGCCTCCTGCCTGGCCGCCCGCGCCTTCCGCCGGGAGCTGGTGCTGCTGACGGAGTCGCGGCTGGCGCCCGCCTACCAGACCTTCGCCAACCTGCTGGACGTGGGCTACGAGCACGTGGTGGGTGGAAGACGGGCGGTGCAGGCGCGCGGGTCACAGAAGCAAAGCAAAACCTTGGCAGCCTTGGCACGACGGTAGCTATTAGTTTGCGCTGGTAGCCAGTGTCGTAATGGGTATCAGTAGCATGGGCAGTACCTGGCGAGGGCTGGATGGGCTGGCACACGAGGGCGCAGATAGGTCGGTGATTTGTGGGGTAACAGTGCAGGAGCGCGGCCGTACGGTCAGAAGCATGACCGTTAGAGGCGCAGGGTTGGGTGGGCGATGGCGCAGCAGGCGTCGCGGATTGCAGGTGAGGTGGAGGGTCCGGGGCTGGTGGTTTTGCGGGCAGACAGACGGGATTTGAATCAACACGTCGGTGTGGTGGGAAGGCACATGCGTCCGAGGGATACGGGTTTCGTGGCTTGAGTTGCAGGCAGTTTGCAACGGCATATCACGGCATGTTGGAGGCTTCAAGGTGGGGGACCTATGGGCCGAACGCAAGCCGCATGCCCCCGCATGGACCCTGCCGGTGCCTCCGCAAGCTAGTGCATCCCCGAACGCTCCGAACGCTATCCCCACCTCCCCTTCCGCCCCGCCCCCAGGTGCTGCTGAGCCTCCCCGGGCCCTGCAACCGCAGCGCCACCGCATGGCCGCGCCTGTCGTGCGTGTGGTCCTCGCAGCCCATCACCGGCAACACAAAGTACCTCATGGACCGGTGAGCGGTAGCAAGGGGCGCGCAGGGGCGTAAGGGAGCAGGTGCGCAAACGACGGGGCAAGGCCGTAAGGAGGAGGGCCGTGGAAGGCAGCACCAGAGCAATAACAATTTCATTGGGTTTGGGTGGGCCGAGCCATGCATGCTTATTCAAGGGCACGCCGCGGGCCGTCTCTCTGATCACCTGTCCCTGCTGCGGGCTGCTCCCCTGACTGATTACGTCATCGCCATGTCAAACTCTTTTGCACACTCCGTACGGTGCATGGCCCAACATTACCCAACAACCCCCTGTCCGTTCACCCCGGCCCCCAGCGTGTCCTTCCTAGCACGTGCCGTACGGCTGGGCTACAACGTGCTGATGCTGGATAGTGACGTACTGCTATTCGGGGACGTGTACGGCAGCCTCAAGGCGCCGCCGCTGGGCAACGCCACGCTGCTAGCCATGCGGGACGGCAACGGCTGGTGAGGACGGTGTAAATGTACGCGGGTAGCGTGAATTGAGAGCCAAGCACTTGGTCCAGTGCAAATGCGAAAGCCACTCGCGTTGAGAGGGAAGCTGTCTGCTGTAGGTGAAGTCCTACAGTGGGAAGGCATGCATGCGTGGGCTGTGGGAGACTTGTCCCTGTGTCAACGTGCGATTCTTACCGCCGGTAGGCAACCTTCACCTGAAACAGTCCCTGGATAGCAGCGCGGCTGCCCTGCTGGCGCGTCCGGCCACCCACGCACACACATTATACCGCATCCGCAACACATTATACCGCATACGTGCCGTACCAGTGTCAACTGTCCCCGGGTCGGCGCACGCGTACCTACCTTGCCCTTGCCTTTACGCAAGCCCGCCCCGGCCAGCTGGCCACCTACGCAAAGGTGGCCGGCAAAGCACACGTCGATGCGCGTCCCTGTGTGTTCCCGCGTCAGGCTGACCGCAGGCGTGGACTACTGGCGAGTCGACTTGTACGTCGTGCGTGCATCGCCCTTGTCCGCTCCCGGCGCAGGCTCAACTGCGGCGTGGTGTACGTGCAGAACGCGCGGCCCGACGGCCCCACCGCCTACCTGCTGGCGGAGATCGTGGACAGGACGGAGAGGTGGGGGTGGCATGACAGCGGGACGGCGGGGGACGTGGGCTGAGGTGGGGGTGATGGGGCTGCTCTGCTGAGCACAGGTCAAGATCGGCGTGGAGCTCAGGACAGGACGGACAGGTGGGGGTCACGCGTGAAGCACAATGCGCGAGAGTCACGCGTCAGTGTGTCACGGAAAGGGTGGGGGTAGGGGATGGGGGGGGGTAATTAGCTGGGCATGTGTGCACGGGACGGAGAGATTTGGAGCTGTGGACTTACAGGAAACGGAGAGGGATGGCTGGGGATGCGAGGCGATGAGTTCATGGGGCTGCTCCGCTGAGCAAGGGTCACGCAGGCCGGCATGCACGGAGGTGGGTGGTAGGGCGGACAGCAAGGAGAGCGGATGTGCTAGATTCAAAGCTTACGGGCACACGGGGATGATGCATGACGGGGTGCTGCGGGGCTGGAGCACATTTTGGGCTTATAGACTTGGGCCAGGCTCCCTGACTGACTGACCGTATCAAGGGCACATCCTATGGCTGCCTGACACCGGACCTGGAGCCCCCTTGTTGCTTGTCCCGTGGCCTCCAGGTGGGCCGGGGACCCAGAGTTCGTGTTGTCCCGTGGCCACCCAGCACACTGCTGGGACCAGACCGTGTACAGGTGGGGAAGGGGGGGGTGCGTGCGCGCAGCGAGCGGTAAAGGGCCTACCAAAAGACGGGCAGCAACATCGCACCTATACGATAGCTACCGGCATGCAGGCATTTGGCGAGCCTGCATGGATCAATAATGGATACGTTTTAGTGGGTGGGTGGGTGCATGGAGGGTACGGGTGGTGGAGGTGCAACGTCGCAGTGGTGTTGTTGGGATGGCTCTATCAGGAGTGGTGTCCACAGGGTGTGGGAGGACATTCAAACAGGCGATGGCATGCGTATTGGGTGCAAGCTACATTGAGAGCACGGATGGAAGTGCTGTGAGGCGAGCTGGGCTGCTCAAGCGTACCGGGCGCTCAGCCTGTCGGCCAGGGTCCACCCAAAGCTGGGCATGCTGACCCCCCTTACCCACACGCGGCGAGGGTTGCGTTCTATGCCACGCATCACAATTGCGTATCTCATCGTCCCACGTCCACCCTTCTGCGTCTAACGACCACACCCCCACCCATGCCCACGCCCTTTCCCGCAACAGTGACACGCTGCTCAGCGCCATCTCCGGCCGCCCCATGGCCCCCCTGTGCTGGATCAAGGGCGAGGGGGACCCCTTACGGCAGTGGGAGGCGGCCCACCTGGCGGCGCTGGGGGTGGCACAGCCCAGCCCCGAGGGCTTCCTGGGCCCGCTAGCCTACATGACGGTGGGCGGCGCAGCATGTGTCTACTTAACCAGCTGCTTGGTGTGCGTTCCGACTGACGCGCTGTCGCTCACCGCTGACATTCATCTACATACGCCACAGCAGCCATGCCCGCCAACGGCAACATGCGCACACCCAGCACCAGTCCTGTTTGTACGGCTGGACCTACGCCAATGCTACAGCTTCAAATTCGGCTCAACCAGCACGGCGTGTCCCGCTGTCCACCCCCTCCCGCCCCCCGCCAGTCCGTTGAGCTGGCAGTTCCGGAGCAGCTGGTGGAGGCCGCCCCGGACTTCGCAGCGACGCTGCCCCGCACCACGCTCACCGCTGAGCTGCGCGTGCCCAACACAAACGTGAGTGTTGGCGGGAGGTGCGGTGGTACAGCTGCTGTAGTGGCCTCTCCTGTAGTCGCCACTGCGGTACGTTACCGTATGCGATGCACGGGTCAGTTCATGATAAGTTGGTTGTGGTGACCATTGCCGATTTCGCTTCTGACGGTGCGCGTGGCCTCCTTGTTAGTGTTGTCGCTGTTCCCGGCGCAGGGCACGTGGCCCGACGGGCTGGGAGGTCCGCTGTACGCCCCGCAGCGCGGCCCCACGGCGCATGCCTTCATCGACCGGCTCAAGGTGCGGGGCCGTGCGTCGAGTGCTGAGGTGCAGCGGTGGCAGGGCCGCGCCACTCTGGTACTTCCCATACATCTTGGCATTGAAACAAGCCCGCGCTATCCCGCATGATCCGTTTGGCACGAACCAGTCTGCAGACACAGTGCACTATCGCGGCTGCCATGTTTCCTGATGCTGGGCACCTTTGTACACACCCACCCAGAGCCTCTGCCGCCTTGTTCCCTCACCCATCGCGCTTGCTCCCACGTCCCAGGAGGACGTGCTGCCGCTATGGCCCGACCCCGAGGACCCCGCACAAGCGCAGGCGGCCGCCGCCGCCCCCCGCGAGCGCTTCGCCTACCTGCCGCTGTGGCTTAGCCAGAGTTGGTCCAACGGCGGCCGCCTGGGCCACTGGCACCCGGGCCTGGCGCGCCGCCACCCCGCCACCGGCCGCCCCATGCACCCCACCCTGCTGGCGCACTTTGTGCACGTGCCGGGGGGCGCCAGCAACAAGCTGACCGTCAAGGTGTGGTGGCAAGGGCACACCAAAGGAGCTGCCTTTGCACATGTTGTGGTTGGCTGCTGCACCGGCACGCTTGTCGCGCTGTTGCGCAGCGCGTGGCTGTTGCTGTTGGGATCGCTGTGTTGCTGTTGCAGCTGTGCACATGCACCACAGAGCTCTGGGGGCCACTTCGTCTGCCATTGCCTGAGCCATTTTCACGCCGTGTCATTGTAGGCTTGGGGGAAGCGCAATCAGCGAGAAGCCCCCCCGCAGGTGCTCCCATCCCTGCAGCACTGTACAACCCCCCTTGTTGCACTTCACACAGCACAGTGCTGCCGTTACACCCCGCACCGCAGATGGCGTACGGCCACTGGCGATGGGACGTGGCGCACCGTGCCCACCCGGCACGTGGCGTGTTCTTCGCGTCCACGCGGCACGTGCCGCTGCCCGACACGTTGGTGTTGGCGCCCGAGGTGGAGGCGCGCGAGTGGCCCAGCGAGCAGGCCTTCGCCGACGCCGCCATGGCGCTGCTGCGGCTGGCCATGGAGATGGGCCGCGCGGCGGCGCTGCCAGCGCCCCGCTGCAACGTGTCGTGGCTGGGCGGGGAGGGCAACACACGGCTGCCGCTGGCGATCCGCGACGTGGGTGTGGGTTAAGGGCCAGGAGGAGTGGGTTGAGGGCTCGGGGCATGGGTTGTTACGTGCTTGTGCTTCATGGGATTTTGGGCTGGAGTGTACGAGGGTTTGGAGAACCTTTTGACTAAATCAAGTGCCATGCCGATACCGTAACCTGCGACAGACTCATGAGTACGCTAGTCATTATGCTGCATCGTGCTGAACTGGGCCCGGTGCCTGTCCGCTTGCAGGGCTTCTACATCCCGTATGCCCCTCTGCATGAGGGCTTCAGCAACCTGCGCTGCCTGTGGGGCGGCTACCTGCCGTACGGCTGCCAGGCGGTACGATGGTACTACCCAGGCGGGCTGCTGGCGCCTGAGTACGACCATTACTTGGAGCTGCTGCGGCAGGACGAGCAAGGCACTCACGGCATCAGCAGCAACGGTACGGCAGTACACGGCTCCAGTGACAGTGGTGCTATTAATGCTGCGACAAGCTTTACTGGGGCGAGCAGCAGCGACGGTATGGCCACTGGTGAAACAGCGGTTGGGGTGGGCGGCTCCGGCAACGGCAGCAGTACGGCGCCGCAAATGGTTACGGTTTCTAAGGAGCTCCTGGAGCCGCCGGGGGGACCTGACGGCACGTGGGACGTTGCCGTACTTGCGGACAAGCTGATGAAGATGTACGGCGGACCGGGCAGCGGCTTGCTGCAGCCTCGCGTGCACGTGCGCGACCCCGGGGCGGGGCACGGGGAGCAGGAGGGGGAAGGGCAGGGGCACAGCAATGGTCACAGTGCGGGTGCCGGGCACTCGCATGGGGTCCATGGGGGGCACGGGCAGCAATGCAGAGGGGAGGGGGGCAGGTGCGCTAGCCTAGGGCCCCGGGTGTTGGTTTTGGCCGAGGTGCCCAGGCTGAGCGGGGCGCCCGGGCCGCGGCACCAGGACTACCGCACGCATGCGCCCGGGGACCACAGCAAGGCCAGCTGCGAGTGGCTTGAGTCGGGGAGGTACAGGCGCCGGGGGAGGAGGGCAAGGCGGGGGTAGTGCTTGCGTGGGGGATGTACGGTTGCTGTGCTGACAAGGGGTGTGAGAGGTACGGCCTTTCATGTACGGCAGGTTGGCCGTCGGCAGGGCCACCGGGTGGTAGGGATCTGTGCAGGGTTTCGCGGGTTGGGATGCAGACATTAAGCGGAGCCTGCTGTTGTCGCTTGAGATCCTTTGCAGTTGTCAGCCACAAGGCAACCGGTTCGGATGGGGGCCGGGCTTGTCTAACACGAGCAAGCAGTACCGGTAGACTTCGATCGCGTGTGTGTCGACCTGCAATGGCGTATGCGCAGTGATCGTAGCTCACGACCCTGCGTTTGGTATACGCACCGCATCTAACGTAGCCATGTCAGTGACACATGCCTTGGTGCTCTGCTTGGGTGATGGTGCTCGAGCTGGGGGGCTCAAGGGGCAGCCGCCATGCACCAAAGGAGCGCACAAAGGCCCACCAAGCCCCAGCCCCAGCCTTGTTGCGCTCTTGGTCACAAAGTGACGGGTTCCTTTGATGCCCGTGCCTGGTGCAGAACTTAGATAAGCGACGGGCCAAACGGCGAACGCTGGGCTGGCCACCGAGTATGCATTGTGCTGAGGTGCGATGTCAAATGAACTCGCCATGTGCGGCGGCGTGCGCATGCTGGTGCGTGCCGCGGTGCCGGTACTGCTTGCAGCTTACAGAACTAGTCTAATGCACGACAAGCACTTCAAATGTACATTACAATGCTGTGTGCCTTGTAGCCGTGCGCAGGCAAACTGTGCCGGGCTGTCGGCTGGGTTCATCCTGCTACAGCCAAGTCAGCATGGGAGCAGCGCATGAGCTCGTGCGGTACTCCCAGCTCATGAGGACGAGTATACAAAATGTTGCGTAAGATTGTGGTCTCTGTAGCCACTTGTCTAAATAACGATGTAGGGGGAGAGGAACGCGCAGGAATGCGCACTTACTAAGGCCCGTACCTGCCCAGACCTACCCGTACCGAGGCCCGCACAGGGCGGCGGGCGCAGTTAGGCACGCCAGTCCCTGAGAAAGCAATGCTTGCTGTATTCATGAGGATTACGACTATTTGATATCAGGCTCTAAGGCTCAGGACCGTAAGTGGTAGTATAGGCCCATTTCGTCGGCGGTCAAAGTAACTGCAGCCTGTGACTGTGACCCAGCGACAAGCTGTAGTAGTATTAAAAGGAGTGTCTGTAGATATAGTACCGACGATCAAGATCCGTTTTTCCAGTTGAGGTCACGCACTTCCGTTCCCACCAAAGGAGCATGCTTCGCGTCGCACTCATGATGCTCGCCCTTGCGGTGGCCGGGGTTTCAGGTACGTCAGCATTCAGGTTATATTAGCCAGATACATGGCAGACTGGTAGCGGCGAACGTAGTTCGCAGGGCTCCATATCGCTGCGTGCGACCCGGACAGCATGTCCAGCAGGGCCTGAGGGTACCCTCAGGACAGCGTGCCGAGGCATAACAAACTGACATACTTCATGTTCAAAGCGGCTCCTTACCTTGCGCTTACTGCCGATTTCCTGACTCACCTGGGCGCCGCCCGTCGTTCCGACCGCCTCAGCCAGCCTGTCGACACCCCTTGCCCAGCCTTACCCGGCCTGCATACCTGCCCTGAACCTCCTGCGACAAACTCACCATCGCCCACATCTCATTCCAATCGAACAACCACCACTTGTCAAGACACACCGTTACCACTTTCCTCAACCCACAGGCTGCACCACCCCAGCGGGCCTGACGCTCAAGGATGGTATGGCTCAAGCCACCGGCACCCTCCGCACCTACACGGTGCCCGTCAAGCACTTCGACCCCACCAAGGAGGCTGCCACGTGCCGCGCCACGGTCGGGTGCACTTCCTTCCTGGTCATCCCCGTCAAGAAGGACAACTCGCAGCCCATGAAGGGCCCCTTCACCTCCATGTCCGTGACGCTCAAGGGCACCTCCACCGGCACTTGGCTTAACGTGGACCCAGCCGACAGGGCACGTGTGGACGAGCTGTGCGTTGGGACCTTCCTGCTCGCCGCTGACGTGAAGCCGTCGCCCAGCCCCAGCCCGGCCAAGGGCAACAACAGCACTGGTACGGCAGGGCGGCGGACCATAGGCGTGGGCTGTGTGGAGGCATACCGGTTCTTGCATGCGCAAGCATTTGGGTCAAGGAGGGCACTGCTGCACGTGTAGCCGTGCTTCTTGCGTGTGCGGTTCCGGCACGCTGCAGAGTATGCGCTGGGCGGTGGCGCGATCCGTGATGGTTCCACGCCGGTACCGTACGCACTGTGCACGAGGGGTACCAGGTCGTCGCAGGCTGTCAGGCTGTTGGTAAGCTGAACATTGGTTCCCGCGGGGCTCGTGCTTCTCACGCAACCTGCAATTCCTATCCGTGCCACCCGCGCAGCCTCCAAGTGCCCCGCCGCCCCCAAGGGCTGGTCCTTCACCCGCGGCAAGAAGCAGCTGGGCAACACCATCAGCAGCGACAGCGTGCAGCCAGCCAAGCTCAACCTCAAGGCCGTTGCCCAGCGCTGCGCCGACACGCCCAAGTGCACGTCCTTCGCCGTCTTCCCGTCTGCCGCTGCCAAGGCAAAGGGCAAGGGCACGACACTGACTGTGGAGCTCAAGTCGGCCAGCACGCAGCCGTTTGTGGTGGTGGACGGGAAGGCGAGGTTGGGGAAGGTCTGCTTTGGGACCTACTCCAAGGCATAAGTTGATCGATGGAAGCAACAGCACGCACCGTGTACCATGTACCGTCAGAGTCCGAGAGTTTGGAGCTTTTGGGCGTTCTGTGTGCACTGGAGCACATGTGCGGGATTGTTGGTGCTGCGGTGCAGGGATTGTTGGGGGTATTGTTGAGGGCATCTGAGTGAGCATGGGACACGGACTCAGCCTGCTACTGTCGCGCACATCGAGCAGTGCAGCCAACTTCCATTCGTGCATTCATATATTGTAGGAATGCGATCTTGTAAGACGCGGCTGCAAACCGCGCTCGGCAGCTGTAGTGGTTTGGTGTGGCTGTTGCAGGGGAGCTCCCCTGGGCTGTGGAGTATTGCCTGGATGCCATCCACTGCATGCTCGGCTGACAGCTGACAGTGCAGTTGGTGCAGACATACCGTAAACCGCCGCTGTCAATTGAAGGTGGCCTTCAGCAGGCGCTTACCGGGGTCTCTGCGTGCACACTGTTTAGGTCGGCAGCAGGGGTCCCCTGGTCGGCAGCGTGAGAGTACGAGCCGCTGCAAAAACGGCGGTACGGGCAGGAGGAGAGTAGTATTGGGAATACACAGTACGGTATGGGCCATACCCCGGTTGTCCCTTCCAGTTGACGTGACCGCATCACCGCGACCTCCGTGGGTACCGCCGCTCCCTGCTCCGCCGTCCAGGCCTCCCATTCGCCGTGACACCACCGCTACAGCGCATGGCAGGGTGCGTGCGCGTACACAGAAGCCCACGCACGTGAAGCCAACCCTTGGCATCCAACGTCTGCTAATGATACGGTCCTCCTGCTAGCCATGCATGCTATTTCCTCAACCAGGAGCTAGGCCATGCAGGCTAACTTATCAACTGCCAAATGCCGCATGGAAACCGTACAGTGCATGGCTGCGCAGCATGTCCAAAAGTCGGTGTCCAAGTCAGCTCCACAGAAACTCCCCTACACTACATTATTTCAATTAGACCAAACCGATCGGGCCTACCGGTCTGCTGCCCAACCAACGTGCCGCCCAGGACTGCACCCTGCTCACTCGGGCACCTCCTTCGGCCCGAGCAGCCTCACCCTCAGTTCCGGCCGCTCCCCCGCCCGCACCTCGCTCCACCGCAGCTGCTCCACACAAGGAAGGCACGCCCAGCAGCCACCCCCTCCCGGACCCTTGTCTTTCCTCCCCTTTCCCCTCTTCAGCCCCTGCCCCGCCGCCTGCCCCGCCTGCACCTGCCCATCCTGACCCGGTCCCCCTGACCCCTCCCCATCCTGCACCCTGTGCAGCACTTCCCTGGCCACCAGCAGCTGGCCGGGGTGCGCACCGCCCGCCCGCCACACCGCGGCAGGGTCGTCACCGGCAGGGACCACGTGGCCAGCGGCCGCCGCGCCGTCCGCATACTTCCGCGTAGGCTCCGGGCCCTGCAGCAGCAGCCCGCTGAGCCCCGGGGGACCTGCCGCTACCCCTGCAGCCCCCACTCCTGCCCGAGCCTTGGGTGTGCCCAGCAGGGCGTCCACACTGCAGGCCACGTCGGGGCGGAGGCGCAGCCTGGGTAATGGAGGGGATACGGCGCAAAAAGGGCCAGAAAGTTAGGGTATTGGTGCAGGCGCCGACGGGTTTGTCATGTGGATGTTGTCGTGGGCGTTGGGGTTGAAGTACCGGTGTGGGAGGCCAGGACTCTTTCGGCACCATCAGAAATGTCGACGTCTGCTACGCTGCAGCCCGCTTGGGTCTATCATGGGAGCGGCTCAGCATAACAAGCACTAGATTGCATGCGTCCTAGCCAAGCAAGGCCTGCACGTTGCCCTGAGGAGCGTATTACTTAAAGGAGCCCCGGACACACCCGCTGCCCCACCCCCGCCCCCTGCTCACCGGCCGCCCCCCATCACCTCCACCAGCGTCCTGGAGGCCACACCGCAGCAAGGCAGCAGCAGTAAAATAGGTCGAGCTCCCCCGCATACGAAGCTACAGCGAGTATCAGGACGACGACGAAGAAAGAGCGGGCAGCCATGTCAGGCGACACAACAGTGTTCCGCACCAACCCCCTCATGCCCACCTGAAGGTGGGTGCACCCCGCCGCTCCACCCGTGTCTTGCCGCCGCCGTTGGCCGCCTGGTCGCCCAGGATGACGGGCTGCAATGTGCACGGGAGCCAAAAAGTTGCAGCGCCATGTCGCATGTCCGAAGGGCAGTGATAGTCGGTCAACACCGGTAGGTAGCAGTTGGAGGAAGGCAGTCTTTGAGGCGCACAGTACCCGCGTTGGCTGTTGCAGGTTGGTTTGGTACCAGTCGCGGCGGTTGGTGCGAGGCAGCGTTGAAGCATGGGCCAGATGTATCGATAGATCAAGACGCAAGCCACTTGCACGTATGTACTCGCGGCGCTTCTAGCTTCTTCTCGTCTTCGTTACGGCAACGATGAAGCTTGTCTTCGCTCCCATGCAAGCCGTTCACCAACTACCTTGCCTCCCGTTATTCCCTTTCTCCCCTCCTCCATCCTACCCCGCGTCCCTTGCCCCCCCTCCCTTTCCTCGCCCCGTCCCTTGCCCCTCCGTTACCCGTACCTTGCCCCCCACTACTACCGACGCACGTTAATAGCACTTTGTTTCCCCTCACCTGCAGCCCCCCCACCAGCGCGTTGAGCTCCGCGTTGTGCAGCAGGGAGCCCAGGTCCGTGCCGTGCGCCGTGGCCACCAGCACCACGCCGCGCTGGGAGATGGTGCGCGCGGCCTCAACCTCCTGGAGCAGGGGGGAGGGTGAGGTAAAAAGGGAGGTCGACGACAAGCGGACGGACGCGGGCGCACGACAGACTAGGACCTGGAGCGGGCAGGCCCACACGTCCTGCGGTGTCTGGGAGTGCCACACCAGCTTGGGACGGCTGGCTAAAGCTGTGGCGCGTGCACGTGACTTGCAGCTAACAAGGCGCACCAGCTGGAGGGAGCATACGTGATCAGCCGGTATCCACGTTGCATACCGTATACCTCTTACCATCTCCCCCCGCCCACGGCCGCACCTGTCTGTTGCTGATCTCGTCCACCACCACCACCTCCGGCGCGTGGTTCTGTACGGCCTCCAGCATGGCGGCGTGCAGCTGCTAGCGGGCGCCCACCATCAGACGGCGGGCTCTGCCGATGCAGGCGTGCGGAACAACGTCGTCGCCTGGG
>QAXN01000456.1:0-14252 GCA_004335795.1 Chlamydomonas sp. 3222
CACAAGGAGCGTCTGTGACTGACTTGTGTATAGGTTTTAATCTGACTGTTCATTTGCAGTGCCCTGGGCTGTTCATTCTGTTGTGCACCCTGGTGCACCTGCCCATTCATTCTGGGCACATGCCCAGAATGAATCGTCCCCATTCTCTCTGGGCATGTGCCCAGAATGAATCGTCCCCATTCTCGGAGCCACCTCCAAGAATGAATGCCCAGAATGAACCGACTTTTCCCCAAGTGTCCGTAGCTTCTCTGTCGCTTTTATTTTTGCAAACGGCCAAACACGGTAGCGGCCCAGACTGGCCGGTCCAAGTAACGCCCCCTGGGAGGGGCCGAGGAGCGGCGGGGGCCCGACCCATGGCCATTTCCTACAGACACGACGCGAATACAGCAGCTAGGTAATTTCACAGGAGGTTGTTTCATCTTTGTCACAGCGTTACACGTCATGGACACACTGGTAAGTCCAAGTAGGGCCTGACTAGCAGGACGGCACGGCCGAGTCGCCTTGGGCCTGCGCCTACGCTGATGGCCTGACACACGCCCGCTGGAAGTGTTGCATCACCCAATAGAATTATCACATACTAGCACCGTGTGGGCATGCAGGCACTGCGTGCGCTGACCCGAGCAGCGCAGCGTGGCCATGGTTGCCACGCCTCGCGCTTGGCCCTTCACCACTTCGCATCGCCACCCCAACCCCCATCCCCCAAACGCCGAACCGAGCCCCGAACCCAATCTGCGATTGCCAGACCCCATGCCCCATGCCGCCATGCTGCCATGCCCCCATGCCACCTCCCTTGCCCCCACAGGAGGGCTTCGAGCGCCGCGCGGACCCCGGGGACCCGCAGCAGCAGGAGCTGCTCAGCGAGATGCGCTCACACCTCAAGAAGGTGGGATAGATGCATACTGCAGGAATGAAGGAGTGGCTGGGTATAGGATAGGAGCATAGGGTGGAGAGAGATTGATTGCATGGGGGCACCTCGGGAAGTCGGCCAGTGCGTGCGGGGCAGCAGCACAGGCAGCACTGCCTGGTGGGTGCTGGTGAATAGAGCGTGAGTACGACAAGGTGTCTTCCTGAGGTATTAAGCTGCAATCTAGACCCTTCTGCGTGCTAGGGGCGCCGCTTGCGGCCAACAGTTGAGGAAACAGGTGTAGCGTGGCAGGCAGGTACGGGCGTCAGGGTTACACGCCGCAACGGTGTGTGCTCAGGTTAACGGAATTACAACAGAGCGACGGCCTGATTGAGGGACCTTCAAGTACTGCGGTTTGCCGCTGTGCTTTGCCCCTGGATGACCTGCCAAGTTGCCACACGGGTAGCTTGTGGCTTGCGGTCGTGTGCCTGGCTACGACAGCTGCAACATATCTGCATCGTCCTTCCACGCACTGTCGGCCCCCGCAAACGCTGTACTGCGTCCACCTGCTCGCAACGCCGGCTCCACTGCTGCTGCTGCTGCTGCTGCTGCCATTCTCCTGCCGCAGCTGGAGCACATGTCACGGGACGCCGACCCCCGCCTCACCTTCAGCACCCCTGAGTTCAAGGAGGCGCAGCGGGCCTTCACCGAGGGGTATAAGGTAGGGGGCTACACGGGTTGTACCGCTGTGGACTCATGCAGTGTGGGGCTCAGTGCAAAATGTGACGATTCGTGCTGTCAAGGCCATGGTGTCACGCCCGCAGCCCCACGCCCCGCAGCCCACAGCCGGCAAGCCAATGTCTTCTGGGGCGGGCCTTTCGCCCTCCCGCGTTCCCATGCCAAGGGCAGCCAGAACAATCGCGACCCACTCGCAGCCGGTCCTACATCTCCCGCCCTATCCCCACCTCCTGCAGCGAAACTTTGGCCGGCCCGTGGAGTGGGCGCTGGTGCGGGAATACCCCTGGTCCACGCCGCAGCTGCGGAAGCTGGACGTGCCGCTGGACACCGCCGGGAAGCCGTGGCAGCAGCAGCAGCAGTACTAGTAGTAGTAGTGGAGCACTGGAACGAAGCAGTGGCAGGAGCATCTACACACTGATACCGTAGTGCAGCACGAGCGCCGCGCCGTCAGTACAAGAAGCTGATACCGCGCGGCGCGCCCTGCTGCTTCGCTGCCTGGACGCACGGGAAGTCGCTAGGGGCGTTCCGGCGGGAAGGCATTGACTCCAGTGCTGCATCTGCGGTGGTATCAGCAGGCGTTCCCCACCGAGCCTGTACAACAACTAGGAAGGGACGCGTATAGCACGGCCCTAATTGAGGTGGACAGAGGTGGAGGGTTGGACCTTGGCTGCAGCCCAGCCGCGTAGGTGGCTGCACGCAGGCTGCGATAAGTGCCGGGGGTGAGGCTTGAGAGTTGAGGCTGGTGTCGCTCCGCTTGCTGTGACGAGACAGTGGGCCAGCGGCTACAGCGAGAAGACGGTGCAATGGCTGGTGGGAACCATGCAGTAGGATGGCGCGTGGTCAACTGGTAGATTCCACGGTGCCGTGTCGTCGGGCTGTCTTGTGTGCCGCCGACAAGGGGCCCGACACAGCCTCCAGCACCGCGTGAAAGTTGTGATGAACTCGGCTGCATTTTGTCCTGCGAGTGCTGGCTGGGCAACCAGGAAAGGCCTCCTGGCCCGAACTGCTCCTCCCCGGAGGCGGCTGGCTGGTCGCGCCGCTGCTCGCCCGCAAACGACAACAGTCTGGAACCGCCGCCTTCGCCGTACGGCACGCCACAGGTGCCGGTTGGCAGAGCTTTACAGGCAAACTGATCAGCGAGGAACAGAATGCCCAGGGGCTCAGCCCACGCAGCAGCCTCACCCAGTTACAGCTACAGCTCGCACCAAACCTGCGGTCCACTTGGTATGAGCTTGATACAGGGCCTCTGGCTTGATGTGTGTGGCGGCCGTCAGGTTTCGCCTCCAAGTTGCAGACCTCCAATAAGCACGTATGGTCAGCCTGTACGTGCCACCAGTTTAAGGCATGCGCGTAGTCCACGTGGACACCCGCACAGCCACAATGGCAACTCACCGCTATCACCACGCCGTGTCTTCCCATTATCACCACGCTGCATAATCGACAGGAAGCTGAGCAGCCATCTGCCCTCAGCGTAAGCCCTCACGTATCTTAAAACCAACGGTACTGTCCAACACTGCGAAGCAACACCTGAATAAATGTTATAACCACCAGTATGGAATGCGTCTGGCTCTTACCACCTACAACAGAAGCAACGGCAGCAGCCAAGGCGCATGCAGTCAAAATACACCTCGGCAGAAGGTGGGGACTTATACCCCAACACCCTGTGATAGATACACGTGTTGTTGGTACAGGGATAGTACAGGGCACACGCTGCCCCTCGCCCGGAACATCTCACACGTCGGCCAGTGCGTGCTGCTGGTGGTCGTGCCCGGTCCATGCCAACCCCCGCACTAGCGCTATGCGGTGCGCGGCAAACGAAGTCGGGCTGCAGCATTATTTCCCATTGTTCGTTTCGTGGCGCATCCTCTCACGCGTGCTGCGCCGCTTTCTCCAACGTCCATCATTAAAGCCAAAAATAACCAACACCAGAAATCAAGAATGGGCGTGTTGCATGCCAAGGTGATATCTTCTTCTCATCGTGCAACGAATGACTGTAATTGCTGTACACTGTTTCGTCGTCCCGGCTCCTTTCGCACCACAGCGTCTCGCACGTCTCACCCACAACCCTCCCAACCGCACTCGCTCTCTTTACGAGCCTCAGTCACGTGGACTCCGAGCCCCAACTGCAAACCGCCCAACCGAACCGCCCGCCCAACACCACGACCGGCCGTTGCCCAGTCCTCGTGCGCGCAGGCTCAGCAATGCGCACAGGCAGGGCAGCAAGGTGCGTGGCACGGCGCAACTCCCACCCGAAGGTACGCTCCCGGCAGTCTTACCACCAACGCCCCCCGCAGAACATCCCGCGGGTTGTCCTGCTTCCTGCCCTCCGTTGGGGAACTACTCCTCCCTCACAAAGGCGAAACCTTGACCCCGTTGCATGCCCAGGCCCTTGTGACCTCCCTGTGCGCCTCACCTCCTGCCCACTTCACTCGGCCCCGTTGCCGCCGCTGCTGCTGCTGCCTTCACCGCCCGCCTGCGCGCCCAGGCCGTTGGGGCAGTGCTGCAGCAGCAGCAGCTCCGCCATCGCCAGCAGCAGCGCCGCGGTGACGGGCGTGGCCAGGTCGCGAGTGTCGTGCCAGATCACCCCAAGGTACGCCACGTTGAGGGCGGTCAGCACGTACGCCAGGCGGGCGGTGCGGCGCCGTACGAGCAGCCATGTGATAGACATCTGCGCCGCAAGGCGTGCCACGTGTGTAGAGTGGGACAACAATGCCATTCGATCCGTAACCGCAATTGCGGAGACTGAGCCTACGTTCATGGTTGCCACTGTGAGGCCGAAATAACAGTACCTGTGCTCACGTCTGCCTCCGATGTGCGTGTTGAGCGTGTGCAGGTACCGGTGCGGTAGGGCATGGGGTAGTTGGCACATAGGGCGCATGGCACGTGATGCGTCGGCTGAACACGTGGCAAATTGCATGTCGGCTCACCGTCTTGAACGCGTCCGACATCTCAGCGCCCAGCCGCCGCAGCACGCCCCCCGCGGCCGCTTCCTCCGCCAGCTCCGAAGCCGAGGAGGCAGGGGGCGCGGGCGGCGCGGCGGGGTCCGCGGCCGCAGCCCCGCTGCTGGCCATGACGGCGCCCGAAGCCAGGCTGGAGCCCAACAGGGCACTGCCCCCGCTGCCGCTGCTGCTGCTGGGGGTGGGGCTGCTGGTGCTGGGAGCGTGCTGTTGTTGTTGTTGCTGCTGCTGCAGGGCCAGCAGCAGCTCAGGCTGCTCGGCCATGCGCTCAGCGGCGGCGTGCAGGAAGTACCTGCGTCAGGGGTAACCACATCCAGCTGGGTAACGCAAGCTACGTTGGACGGAAGGCTTGAGCCTCAGCACAGCGTCGTCCTTGTTCGCAGTAAGCCCTACTGATGTGGTGGGGTGATGTGGTGGGGTGATGTCGTGGGGTGATGTGAGGGTGAGACATGGGTGGGCGGCAAGCGCTCCAGTGCCCGAGCCCACCAGCACCACGCAGTTCCTGCTCGCATTGCAGCATGACCTGCCGCACGTGTTCCAGAGATCAGGCACGCCAGAGGCCATGGCTGCAATACTGCAACGCTGACACTCCGCGGCAAGGGTCCGCGCCCCACATACAGTCTCCAGCGCCCCCGCCGGCCCGCCCCCACCTGTCGCTGCTGCTCCACGCCTCCCGAATGGCCACCACTTGGGGCACCTTGACGTCGAACTGCCGGGACAGGACCCAGGCTGCGCAGCGGGGAGTGGCAAAAAGGGACATCAGAGCAACACGCGGCTGGTAGGGTGCAACAGCAGTCCAGAAAGAGCCGAAGGAAAATATGCAGCACTGGTAGCGTGTATCGAATCCATTCTGTCCTGGTCCCGACCAGCCTACAACGACTCCCTCCGAGCACCGGCCACTACAGCCTCTGCAACCCAGCCACCAATGCCCACCTGCTGCGTAGGCTCCCGTGACGGCGGGCAGGATGATTGCCGCCTCCCTGCGCACAATGTACGGCAGGTGCAGGTGCGCGCCCGTGTGCGTGAGGCCCAGGCCCTGCCCCAGGGGCTGCAACACGTCCGCGGCCAGCAGGTGGCCCAGGCCCACCACGCAGCCGTGCAGCGCGGGCAGCAGCAGCAGCAGGGAGGGCACCACGGCGGCGCAGGACAGGACCAGCAGCTGGGAGAGGGTTAGGTCTGCGGGGGAGGACACACACACGCAAACGGGAGAGGACAGGGTTTCAGGACATGCCAGGGTTTCAGGGCGTCACAGATTCGGTTTCATGTTTCATAAGGATTGGAAGCGAGTTGCAGCACGGTACCAACGCTGCCCATGTGTGCTTTGCGGTTCGCTTCCCGAACCAGGATATACCATAGATATTGCACCCAGGCCCCGAAGCCGTATGTCGCAGGACGGCCAGGCACCTCCACCAGCCCCTGCCAGCTGCGATCTTTGGGCGCCAATCCCCCCCACCGCCACGTCCAAAGCCGCCCCTGCCTGTCCCCGGCCCTCAGGTCCCATGCCCACAACCCACCGGCAACCAGCGGCCGTACCACGTCCCGCGTGGCGTCCTGCAGCTCCTCCAGCACCGGGAAGGCGGAGCGCACGGCGGGCAGGCGAGAGGCGGCGCTGCAGGCCAGCAGCGGCAGCGCGTAGGCCGCGCCCCACGCCGCCGCGTCCAGGGAGCCGTCGGACAGCCCGAACCCGCCTGCGGGGAGAGTACGTGTTCGTGTTTGTTGCACACAGGTTGCAACTCCCCCAACAAGAAACACAATTGCTAATTGGGGAAGGGAGCGGGCGATGTGGGCTAGGCTTGGCCGGTCGGGCCTGGTGGCGGGTTGGTTATGTTGTGCAGTCGTGGGAGGTTGAGGGGCTTGGGGGGCACACAGACCGGGGAACAACACCCACCACCCCAAGAGGATAACGAGACAGGCTCAGAAGCAGTACGTATGCCACGCCACCACCGGCAAGGGCAGCGCTGCGGCGCGGCCCTACGCCCAGGAGCCCCCCGGTACCGTGCGGACAACGCAGGCGACAAGGCATATCATCAACATGTATGCCCGAGGCGCAAGGCACCACTCAAGGCATTGATGCGCAGCCTGAGCACGCGTGGCAATCGCTGCGCGCTACAGGCGCCACCACTTTGCATAACACAATGACGAGTCGGCCACAGCGCGCGCGAGGGCAGCCATGCAGCTGGCAGGAACCCGAGGAATGCCTGACTTCGGTCTTGTGCACAGGCTAGGTTGATTGCAGGGGGCTCTTTCGGTCGGCCTGTCGCACCGCACGCACCCGCATGGGACATGAAACGTCCCAAAGTTTGCCCGGGTGTGGCAACATAGACGGAGTCGCCAAGGGGTCTTCAAGGCACAGCTGTCCTCCAACACTGGCAGGTGGAGGCTCAGGGTGGACTGCAGGCCTTCAAGGTGTACAAGCCGAACTGCACCTCCAACCCGCAGCTACCCAAATGGCAGATGGCAAACACGCTCCTACTGGAGTATTAATAAGATGTTCCAGCGCTCTCGTACAATCTTGGCCCGGATCTCAAAGTGTCACCCTCCCCGGGTTGTAGCACTCACCTAGGGGGTCCTCGCCAGTGAGCCACGACACGAGGAAAGCAACAAGGGCCAGAAGCGAGCCGAGGTTTGTAGCCAGGGTCAGCTTCATCTCGGCTGTGTACTGCGACAGCTCGTGACGAATGGCCTCATCGTCGCACTCCCTGTAAAATGCGCAAGCGCAGGGTTCGGCAGGTTGGCGTTGGCAGCCATAGGCCACGTGGCTTATGCAGGCTGCAGCAAAAAGTACCAGGAGGCTTAACAAGGAGGCCAGATCTGTCAACAAGATGCACGGTGGGGCCTGTCTACCAGTAGGGTTGCACGCCGTGAGCTGGCCACGCGCAAATGGAAAAGCGTTTGGGGGACTGTGCACCAGTCCACCTGAGAATCGAGCTAATTGGGTCCAAGAACCACTATCAAACTAGTACTCAAACCCGCTTCTCGTTTTCACAATTCTGCTGTGCTGTCGGAGTTTCCCGCGCGTTTGGGGGGAGTCGTCCGGTCGCGAAGGGCGCGCGTGTAGCGTGCGTCTAAACAAGGGCCCCAGCCGTGTGACCCCATAGCTCTAGAGTGGCCAGGTACCGCACGCGTTTCCGCATTCTGTCGTGAACGAACTGACCTGCCGAAAGCCCTGGCTGGAACGACGTGACTTACCAAGAGGCTGCGTCCAAAAGCGACTGCAGGCGTTGTGATGCAAAGCGGAATGCCAAATTGGACGCTCCGGGGACATGGACGTCAGGTTCTGCGACTCGCGTTGTGACCACGCCACGCTGACGACCCTTGACTTGAATGACGCTTCTGACCGCGACACAGTGCGGGGATCGGAGAGCCTCTACCCGCCTTGGCTGCAGCACACATGGAGCACCTATACCAGCACGCAGACAGCTAGGCATCATGGACGCGTAAGGGAAGGCCGTCAACCTTATGTGTCGGCTTTAGGTCTTCACTGGAGCACTGTCCACTCAGCGACGAAACCTGTCACTTTAGTCCTAAGGATGTTTACTTACAGCACCGCGTCAGGGGTTCAAAAGCACTATGCAGTCTCCCTGCGCATGCCCATGCCCATGCCGGCACGTCAGCCCGATCACTCGCGAGACTCAAACGATTCCCTTCATATTACAAGCAAGTGCTATATGACTTGGATTCACATGACTTCACGATTTATGTAAAGGGCCTCGCACAGCCCTCAGCATAGTGCAGTTGCACCATGGCGACGCTAGAGCAGAAGCTAACCTCAGGGCTTGATGATCTTATCAAGAAGAATTCCAAAACAGGAGGTGGCCGGGTACAAGACCCCGGTCGGGGAGCCGGCGGCAGAACCCCGAACGCAGGTCGCGGTTTCGGCCGAACTGGTGCCGCTGCTCCTGGCCGTGGACCTGCCCCAGGCCGGGATGCTGGCAGAGGCCGAGGACGCGGCTTTGTACCCGGCCCAGGGCGGGGCGGGGCACGCGTGCCGGGCGCTGTTCCCGGCCGTGGGCGCGGCAGGGTGCCAGGCGCCCAGCAGCACCACCACACCGCCCCGGCTGCTGGTGCTGGTGCTGGTGATGCAGCTCCTCAGCCACCCGTGTCACGCAAGCGCTCTCTACCCGTGGACGACAGCACTCCGCTGCCCACCACCAAGAAGCTCAGCATGTCGCTGGACGAGCTGGCCAAGCAGGCGCAGGCCAAGGCGGCGGCAGGGTGGGTGTGGCCCGCTTGATGCAGCGTATGCATGTTGTCGTTGCGTCGCGTGTTTAGGCATACTGGGGTGTGGCTTCGGTAGAGTCCCTGGACGCAGGCAGTCAAGGGGTGGGGACGGCGGGGGATGGAAACGGTATGGGATGACCACCTGGGAGGACATTCGGACGTCGGCTGGGTTGTGGGCAGTGGGGAGCAGAAGTCTAGAATCTACCTTGTCTGCCGGTTGGCAGGTGAAGTGCAGCGCTTAGGGCTCAACTGGCAAGCACACGTTGGCTTTTTGCTGCAGGCATATGCTTCTTTTCTGGTACCGTTTTTTGAGACACATTCTTGCTGAACCGCCTCTGCCATTTGTGCAGGAAACAGCAACAACCACGAGACATCCCGGCTCCTGCCGGCACCGGTCTAGATGGGGCCTCTGGCCGTGGCAGGGGCCCGGCAGGTGGCAGGGGCCCGGCAGGCGGGAGAGGTCCCGCAGGCGGCAGGGGGCCGGCAGGTGGCAGGGGGCGCGGTGACGGCCAGCAGGGCAGCAAGTACTACCCTAACCAGCAGCAGAACCCAACCAAGTACTTCCCCCAGCAGCAGCAACACCAGCAGCAGCAGCCTGCGTACGGGGGCCAGAAGATTAACAGTAACAACAACCATGCAAACGCAAACAAAAAGTTTGAGTTGGTGTACAGCAGCGCAAAGAACGTCGTCGGCAACGAAGGGGCGGTGGGGACGGCGGAGGGCGGGGCTGGTCGTGGGGGCTATGCTGGGAGAGGCGCCGCCGCGGCGGGCCGCGGGGCTGGCCAGGGGCGTGGGCGCGGACGGTGGGGCGCAGGCCAGGGCCACGGTTACGTTTCCAACGCGCCAATTATTGATGACGGATATGCCTTGGTGGAGAATGAGGCTTACGACGGCAGGCGCGGCGGGGAGTACTACCGAGATAAGGTGGATGGCGGTGAGGCGGCGGGCGGATACGGCAGCGATGACCACTACATCGAAGGGGGCTACTCGTACGACAGCGACTCGATGTACGAGGACGACTACGACGAGGGTACCGGGTACGGCGAGGACGGGGGCGGAGCTGGAGGGTCGGGCGGGATCGGGGCTGGGGCGAGGTTGCAGCGGCGCGGCAGTGAGGCGGGGAGCGAGGAGCAGCGTCCGAGTTTCCGTAGACGCATGCAGAAGCAGCTGGAGTCTTCCATCAATGCTGGGCAGGTACTGCCGCTTCCTCTGCAGTTTATGCGCAAGGGCGGCGAGCAGCGGCAGCAGCACCTGCAGCGGACGGGCAGTATTGATGGCAGGGACGAGCAGACGAAGGAGGAAGAGGCGGCAAGGGAGGCGGAGGCGGAGGCCCGAAGGCGGCTGGTGGAGCTGCAGCAGCTGCTGAGGCGTCTGGGCGACCTGGACCCTAGCCAGGAGCCCAAGGTGCCACCAAAGCCGCCTGTGCAGCAGCAGCAGCAGGCGCAGCAACAGCGAGCCAAGCAGGAGCAGCAGCCTGCAAGGAAGGAGCAGCAAGAGGTCAAGCAGGAGCAGCAGGGCCAGCAGCGGCAAGGTCCCGTGCCGCCCCAGGGCGTTAAGGAGGCGCGCAGGGACGGCGCTAAGCCACAAGGGCCAGGTGCGCCTTCAGCTCCCAGACCGGGTGACCAGGCCCCAAGGGCTGCGGCGACTGGCGGCGGCACCGCAGTGCTGAGGGATGTGCAGCAGGACGCGCAGCGGCAGAGTTCGCGGTCTACGGCCGACGGCGGCGGAGAGACGGGTTCAGGGCCGGCGGCAGGAGCAAGGGCCCAGGAGCGCCGTGAACCCCCGGCAGGAGGCGAAGGCCGCGGGAAGGAGGCCTCCGCGTCATTCGCCAGCAGGGGCGGGGCAGACGACAGAGGGCGCAGCGAGCGGCCTCGGGATATGGCCCCGCGTACGGCTGGTGACGTGAATGACCGTGGCGGGCGCGAGGGGCAGCAACAGCAGCTGCAGCCGCGGCAGCAGCAGCAGGGTGTAGACGCAGGCGGGCGGGAAGCTGGCCCTCCACGCCGCGGCAGTAGGAGCCGCAGCAGGAGCCCTGACCGCGGCCGTCCCTCGCAGCAGCTGCGTGAGTACGGCGGCAGGGAGTACGTCAACCCGCCGCCGTACGGCAGGGAGAGCGGCCACGCGGTGGACTGGCGAGGCAGCGGCAGCCGCAGCCCGGATCGCGGGTACCCTGGCCCTCCGGGGCCACAGCACCCCGCTGGCTGGGGGCGGGACAGGGAGAGGGAGAGGGACGCGCCCCGGGAGTGGGACCGGGAGCGGGAGCGCGCCTGGGACAGGGAGCCGGACCGGGAGCGGGAGCCCCCAGGCGGTTGGCCGCTGCCGCCGCCGCTGCCAGACCACCCTCGCATGCACGACGGCCGCGCTGGGCCATACGGCCCGGACTCAGGTGGCCGCCCGGGCACGCTTGACCACCCACACCACCACCGGCCGCACCAGCAGCAGCTGCAAGGGCAGGGTAGCTTTGGACGGCAGCGTGACCCCATCTACCAGTCGTACGCCCCGGACGCCTTCTACATGGCCCGTCCGGGCGTGTACGGTGACTGGGAGGAGCACGGCTCGCCACCGCATGTACGGCAGCGCATGGACGTGCACATGGGGCCGGACGGGTGGGGCGAGCCGCAGATCCCGTCGTACATGCAGCTTATGAGGCAGCAGCAGCGGGAGCGGGAGTGGGATAGGCCCAGGCACCCGGACAGGGAGCAACTTGGCGGACGGGCACAGGGTAGCAGTGACGACCGGGGGCGGGCTGTCTCGGACCGAGATCGGGACTGGGACCGGGACCGGGACCATGAGATGGACCTGCGGGACAGGCATGTGAGGGGAGGGGAGGCTGGCGGCCGGTCGGGGGCGGGCTCTGACCGGCATGGCAGGCGGCCTGAGCAGCCGCAGCAGCAGCAGCAGGCGCAGAAGAGGGACACGGGGGCCAGGGGCGGCGGCGGCGGTGATGATAGGGGCCATGGCGTTGGTGGCAAGGAGGCCGCTGCTTCTGCTCCTGGCCCTGCTGTAAATCGTGGGGCCGGCTCGGTCCGGCCTGGGGAGGGGGACCGTGAGCGGGGCCAGGGAGGCCAGGGGTCGCGGCGCGAGTCACCGTCTCGGTCGGACTCGAGGTCGCGGTCCAGCAGGGGGCGCTCTGGGAGCAGGGACAGCATGAAGGGTCGGGAGGGCATGCAGCGGGAGATGGTGGAGGAGGAGGACGTGCCCGACCCGGACGCCGAGTACTACGTGGATGAGGAGCTGGGTGACGAGGAGCTGGTGGAGGACGACGGGTACGAGCAGGACCACGGCAGCATGCAGGGAGGGGACGGAGAGGGCGACGGGGATGGGGCTGGTGAGGTGGAGGAGGGCGCGGGAGCGGGTGTGGATGAGGAGGAGGCCGTTGGTGGTGATGGGGTTGGGGATGGGCAAGGGCACGGGGGCGCGGAGGAAATGGAGGGGGAGGAGAGGGAGGAGGAGGAGGAGGCTCACGGGGCTGGGGGCCGGAGTGGGGATGGCGAAGGTGCGGAAGACGGCAGCGGGCCGGGGATGCCTGGGAGTGGTGGGGACGGCGGCGATGAGGATGCAGATGAACGTGGTGGGGAGCAGGCGGACGAGGAGGAAGAGGAGGGCTCTCTGGGCGAGGACCTCCCTGCCAATTTGGACATGATTGACGGGGAGGATAGCTAGGTGTCGGTCGGTACAGCTGCATATGTAACTTTGAGTATCAGGGTTGCATGCGGAACTGCTTGGCTGCCATTGGCAGCGCGCGGGCGTGGGGGCAAGTGAGCAACCCATTGTGTGCTGTAGGTGCATCAAGGTACATGCAGGAGCCCTGAAGTGGCTTTCATGTCGATGGGCTGGTCGTGTGCCGCACTTCAGCATGTCGCACGCAGGGCGTTGAGATCTCCCTGACTCCTATGTAGTGCTTCATGGTGCAGTTGGAGGCTTGGCGCTGGTTTGTTGGCGTACAGAATGTTTCCGATACCGCCAGGCGGTTAGCCCTAGATACTACCAAGTGTGTGTGTTGCTAGGAGTCATAGGTAGACAGCGCTCTGACGAAGGGGGCTTGGTCTGGGCATTCATAACCGCCTTGGCCTTGCCGGTACTTCAGCACGCCCTGTGTTGCAGGCATGTGGGCCACCGTCCCACCGACCAGGCCCCATCCCGCTGATCCTGCTGCCGTAGGCGCATAGGGTTTTAGAGCGGAACGTGTTGCGTACCGGTATTGAGATAAGGTCGCAAGCTCAGCTTGTAATGTGTCGTGCACACCCGCCTCTGGCACGTACGCCACGCTTGCTAGCACCGGTAACCTGTCTAGTCCTTGCCTCTGCGTGCCGTGGCGTGCATCACCGCAGCCTCCAAACAGCCCTGCTACCCGTAAGCCTCCTGCCCGAGCAGGGGCAAAACGCTTGTCGCCCAGGCAACCGGCAATCTGCAGGCTGAAAGGACGTACCCAACCGCATCCATATGCCAAAAATCAGTCTTTCTCGTCCTTGCCTCTTGCACCATCAAACTTATGGCCACCTGGCCATTGGCCTCATCCAGTCAGTCCCCTGCCGAACGTTGCGTTTGCCTATCACTTTTGCACTGAATCAACCCCTACGCAGGCTCTCCCGTCCGCGTGACCGCGGCCCAGCACAAAAGGGCAGCCGCAGTGGCAGCTGCTCCATGTGTCCCTACTACAACACGTGCGTAGCACACAGGACTACCTTACGTGCTCACTCAGGCTCACTACGCTCTCCACACTTGCAACTCTCCGCGCAACAAGCAATAAAGTAGGCCTTTCATTCAGCAACCAGGCCCCTGACGCCCCTATCCACCGCACGCGCGTATTACTGTCTGTAAAAGTGCACTGCACCTAGTGTGCCCCTAGTGCTCGCGCAAAAGGCAGTTAGTACTGTGTCTGCCGTGCCGCCGCCTCCATCCGCCGCTGGGTCTCGAGCTCCAGCTGTGACGCAAAGGTGTTGACGGTCCACTGGCCCTGGATGCTGGGCGACCGCGTGAGGTGGCGGCTGCGGACCACCTGCGGAGGGGTGGCATGGCGCACAGCGCGCAGACCACGTGAGCAACTTTGTGATGGTATGTCGCACCCAATCCTCCCTATGGTTGGTTGGAACTTGCAAGCTTGGAAGACGAACGCACATTCCGTGTCAAGACGTCGAAGTGCAGTACATTGGTGCCGAACCAGTTAACGCGCTAGGAGCACCACCAGCATCGCCAGCGCCCGCGTGCCTGCCCTCCCCACCTGGTACTCCTGCCCCCTGCCATGGCTGTTTCGCAGCCAGTTGACGTGCTCCACGATGTCCGCGGGCGCTAGGTTCTTGACGCAGACAGGCTTGGAGCGGCCGTTGCCTGTGTCGGACACAGGCGAGCGGAGATCAGTGTGGCCCCGCGACGACCAAGCAGCTTCCGCCATGGCCCATGGCCCAAGGCGGGCCGTGCACGTTCGGGTATTACCGGCACAGCTGCACTGGGCAGCGGCTGTGGGCATACGTGTGTCACCCATGGCTACGGCA
>QAXN01000456.1:14370-37120 GCA_004335795.1 Chlamydomonas sp. 3222
CGCTGCGGTAGCCATGGGTGACACACGTATGGCAGGCAAGCCCGTCAACTCGTGATGCAGCTTGCTGCTGTATGACCGCCAAACAGCGGCAAGCAGCAACGGGTTCTGCCTCACACGCCAGGCACCGGTATCCGGGCTCGGTCCCCATGTGGTTATTGCCCATGTAGCACACGAGAGGGTTTGCAGCGCAATGCAATCCCGGCGGCAGGCAGGCGCGGCGGCCCGCCAGCCCCCGCCTACCCCCCAGCCGCGGACTCACGGTAGAGGGCCACCAGCATGGGGTGACGGTGCCGCCGTACAACCTCCTCAACAGCCAACTGAGGGTTCCGCTCCCGAAACTGAGGCAGTACTTCACTAGCAAACAGCCTGCAGCAGCAGTGTCATGGAACATGGCAGTAGCAGCCTTGGGGCCTTGAGCACATAGGGAACACTGTCTGTCGGGAGGTGCACCAGACGCAGTCATTCAGCTGGCCAGCATGGCTTCCACAGACACCCAGGCGACGGAGCGTTCATCCTTCCTGGCCACACGCAGGGCATGGCGGTGTGCATCGTGGTGCGACCAGGCATGCACCGTCACGGCGAGGCGTACGGCGACGAGCCTTTGTGTGTCAATGTCAAGTCAGGATATTGCGGTTCTGCAAACACTCATTGGCTTGGGAGACCCAAATGCACAGGGTCGGGGCCTGTAGGTTTCGATCCTGATTGAAGGTCTGTAAGGAGGGGGGTCGCCCCGCCGTAAGACTTCCTGCAATTGGCCTTCTCTTGTTCAGACCCGCGCCTTCAACACCCACGCACCTCATGCCACGGGAGCTGCCCCCTATGTCGCAGTACTTGAGTATCAGCCTCTCTAGCATCCATGTCCCGTACTTCGCCATCCCTCAGCTGGCTGGTGCGCACTGACACAGAGTGGGTTGCGGTAGGGGACGAGGCTTTGGATTGCCTGGACACCGGCTGAACAGCAAGCTACCAGCATCACCTAATGTGAGCTATCATCAGCACTGGCAAAAGTGACAGCGAAGAGTCCCTGCGGGGGCGCAGTGGGGTCCTGATGGAGTTGCGGTCGCGCTAATGAAGGGCTGGCCGCCGATAGGCAAAAAACATGCGAGTGTGCGGTAGATGCGCGTTCGATAAAGCGGTTCTGCTTGTCTTGGGGCTCGAAACAACCAGGCTCTCGGTCGCCGTACAACCGCTATGCAATTGCTAGGAGCCGAGGTGCTGCTACGTACGCATGCGATCAGGGGCACCAAGGCAATCGACATGCTCCTTCATTCACAATGGGAGCCACCGCTCAGTTAGCGCGGTTTCGTTAAACGACACAGGGCAGGTCTTTGCACCAAGGGCAGCATGGCTGACAATTACCCCTCACAACTTGTCGGCTGGGTTGTATGGGGGAAAGTGAGGTCCCTGCCATGGTGGCCAGGGCAGGTCATGCACCCGAACCAAGGACCACCAGAGGTCCGCAAGCAGCACAAACCTGGGAGCGGAAAGCTGCTTGTCATGTTTTTAGGTAAGTCGCTATTGTTGGGCTCAACTGGTGTGTCGGGACGTGCTAGTGCTTCACGGTAAGGCGATGCCTCAGGAGGCACGGAGGCTGACGCGCTTCTCCCGCTCTTTCTTTGCCTGCCCCCAGGGGACAACAAATATGCATTCTTGACTAGAGAGGCTATCGTGGATTTCTCCGAGCACAAGCAGCAGCACGCCAACACGAACTACGCCAGCAAGGTGTGGCACTTCGTTCTGAGCATTCTCCCGTGGCCATGCAGAGGTGCATTGTCATGCATTTTATGTTCTGCAGCTTAGAATATTTGTGCTGCACTCCTGTCAACCTTTCACTCCTTTCAACTTCAAGCAAAAGTAATGCTGAATCCCCTTCTCCCTTCTGTCTACAGTACTGGCGCCTGGCAGTTGAAGAAGCAGATGAGCTCGTTGCTCGTCGCGCTGGAAAGAAGCCTGCGACAGAACATGACCCTGTCGACTTCACCAAACCGGGCGGAAAAGCCCCGGACTTTCGTGCGCTAGGAAAAGCTTGGGCGGCAAGCTTTGGAGCCGAGAAGGCCAAGCCGAAAGGTGCGGGTTCTTGTTACGCGAAACCATAACGATTTCCGTTACGCCAACCACCACGCAACCGCCTAGGCCTTGCTGCATTCCTGCCACTCGGGGTTCGTACCTCCTGGTACGCAGGATGAAAGCTAGCGCGGCGGCTGCGGGTGATTTCACCGCGGGACGCTGTTGCCACAGTGTGAATATGGCTGCAGCACTATCTAGCCACACGGGCAGGGTTGGGAGGGAGGCCGTGCTCGGGACGTGTGGGTCCCGTCAACAATCGCACAAGCCGGTGCAGGACTCACCGTCCGAGGCCTGGTGGCAAGCCCCAACGCGGGAAGGCTTAAGGTGCCAAGGCGTGCAGGGTGTAATCAAGGCTCCTTCCATACCCTTCAGGTCTGAGGTGTTCAGGACTCTGCATGCTTACAACCTACACCCTGAGCCTCCTGTCATCGTTGGTGCCTTTCCCCATCCCTCGTCCCTCGCCAACACCCATGACAGGGGCCGGTGCAGGGACCTCTGGAGGGAAGGCCCCATCCGGAAGCACGCCTCCCGCCCGGCCCGGTGCCAGCGGCCAAAGCCCCCCCGCCACAGGGCCCGAGCGCAATACTGCGAGCCCTGCCGGCCAAGGGGTAAGCCCTGGGGACAAAGCCCCCCGGCCAGCCTCTGCCACCCGCATGCCCACCAGGGGCTCGGAACAGGACAGGCAGATCTCCCCTGGAGCAGCTGCCCCTACATCTGCTGCCCCACCGGCCGCGGCGCCGGCGCACGCAGCGGGACCTTCCACGCGCTCCGGCGCCACACGGTCGGTGAAGCAGGAGCCCGCAGAGGCTGCCGGTGCTCCCGGCGCGAGACCCACCGGAGCCTCCCCCTCAACGGCGGCAGCAGCAGCAACAGGCAACCCTAAGCCCAACGTGACAACCCGCAACTCTGCGGCGGCCTCCGGGCAGCCGGCAGCGACCAAGGGCCCGGCCGCTGCGGCACCGCCCGCCGACGCGGGCAAGCTGTCCCCGGCTGCGGCTGCCACCGACGCCCAGAAGCCGGCATCTGTTAGCCTTGGCACAGTGACCGCCGGAACAGAAGCCACAAAGCAGCCCGCAGCGTCCGCTGAGGCATCTGCCAGGGCCGCCCAGGATGTGTCCCCAGCTCAAACGTCACCCTCCGCTCCCCCTGCGCGCACAACCAGGGCAACTGCTGCAGCCGCAGCAGCCACAGCACCCGCTGCACCGGGAACCACCGCCGCCGTAGCCCCGCGCACCGCCCCTTCTGCAGCGCGCCCCACACCGCCAGCTACTCGGTCCAGTGCAGCACGGCCCTCCACCTCCCCCACCGGACCAACATCCGGGGACCCACCTGCCGTTACGGCGCCGGTCAAGTCCCCCAAACCCAAGTCGTCCCCCGGCATTCCCCATCGCAAGGGTGCAGCGGCAGCGGCGCGCGCGGCGGCAGCGAGCGCCGCCGCGCAGGCTGCTGCGGGCGGAACGGTGCCGGCTGCTGCTGCTGCTGGCGAGGCGACGGCGATCAAAGCGCCAGGGAGCGCTCCACAGGGCCCTCCCAGGCCTGGGCACAAGCAGCAGGACGGCAGGGCGCGCGCAGTGGGCGCCGCAGGTGCGTCATTGGGGTGCACGGCGATTGGTCAGGTGGCCGAGCCAACGAGGCAAGTAGCTAGAGGGTATGGCGCTGCTGTTGAAAAGGGCGCGGCTGTCGCTGGCTCTGTACACCCGCAGATACTATCTGCTGCTCTTCCCGTGTCGTCAGATGCGCATGACTCTGCTCTCTCTTACCTGACGCCCTTCCATCCGCCCGCACGTCGCACCGCAGACGACGGCAAGCCAAAGCCCATCGGCGGCGTGATGGTGGAATGGGGCAAGTACGCCCCTGGCACGGCGTCCAGCCGCAAGGCCGCGGAGGCTTTTCGCGCCAGCCCGAGCGCGCACCTGGGCGTGCTGCGTGCAGTGGCACGTGGCGACAGGCGGCACGCAGGGGAGCCCTCCCTGCACCTGGTGCACTCGCTGGTGCTGCACCGGAGGATGAGGGCGGTGGAGGGGCTACTGATGCCGCGTGACCCACAGCAGCAGCAGCAGGGCGTGCAGGGGGCCATTGCGGGGCCAGTGGTGGCAGTACAGGCCGATGGGGCGAATGGGAGTGGGAGTGGGCTGGCGGGCGCTGTGCGGCCGACAGGGCCTGGTGACGGCAAGGCCTTGCTTGGAAAGCTGATTTTGGAAGAGGTACGGAACGAGGCGGGTTGCGCGTGGAGTTGCACGCGTATATCACAGTAAAAACCATTCCGGAAGCCAAGTTGCACAGAGGTTCGTTTTCCAAGCTGCCATTGGGGTACGCACACAGTGTGCGCACCACGTCCCCCGTTTCCGCCACTTGTGCTTATCCTCTTGTGCGTCCCTGCTGCAGGTGAGCCCGGGGGTGGTCATGGCCGACCCTGCCCAGGTGCCCCTACCGCCCGCTGTGGCCGAGGCCTTTGGCCTGGCCCCGCCGCCGTCCAGCGGCAGCGGGCCGTTGAGGACCCTGGCCGGGTCTGGTGCTGACCAACATCAGGAGCAGGAGCAGCAGCAGCTGGCGCGCAATGCTGATGAAAGCGAGCGCGGGCTGATGGCGGCTGCCGGAGCAGATGCCGCTCTGCCGGCAGCAACGGGTGCGGATCCCTCCTTTGTTTTGGGCTCGCCCCTGCCGGTGGGCTCGTTGGCCGAGGGCTCGCTGCACGTGGGGAACGTGGTCTCGGAGCTGGACGTGGTGCTCCGTGTCAATGGCAAGGTGAGATCAACAGGGTCCGAGCGGGTTATGTCGTCATGCGTGGCCCCCAAGTGGGCAACAGTGCAAGCGCTCACGCGCCGCCGCTGGCATGGCGCAGACGTGTATACAGTGTGCTGCGTCATCGTGCGGAGCCTTCGGCACTGCGCTTTTGCAGTCAAGTATTCGCCTTGAACCAAAATCTACGCCTGCGTCGCGCAGATACTTCCTTACATCACAACCGCGCCGGTGGTATGGCGGCCAGTGCCGCCCCCGCCCCCGCCTGAGGCGGGCAAGCCGCAAGGGCTGCGGCCAGGGCCCAAGGCAGCTGGGCAGAAGGCAGGACAGAAGGGCCAACAGCTGCAGCAGCAACAACAGCGGCCCTCCGCGGAGCAGCCCAAGGAGCAGCCTACAGAGCAGTCCAAAGGGGACCCTGAGCAGCAACAGGCCCAAGGGCACGCCCAGGAGGGCGGCCAGCCTCAAGTGGTGGACCTAACGGGCGAGGAAAGGGCACGAGGCACCGTGGAGCGTGCTGATGCTGGGAAGGGCAAAGAGGAAGTCGCCGGTGCCGAGGCTGGTGAGCAGGCGCAGGCAGCAGCAGAGGTCGCGCCTGACGTCGAGATGGTGGGGCCTGCGGGTGCTGACGCCGCTCCACAGCCGGCCAGTGCTCCGGCGGGAGCTGCCGGCTCAGGTGCTCCCTCCAATGGCTCTGCTGGAGGCGATGCTGCGACCTCCACGGGTGCACCCCCTGCCCCTGTCACAGCTCCAGCGGAAGCGCAGGAGCCGCAACGGACCGAGGCGCAAGGGAGCGCTCAGCCCCAGGGGATGCCGGGACCCCATGAGTCCCAGCCAGCAGCCAGGGCTGAGCCCATGGAGGTGGAGGCGGTTGCGCCAGATTTCGAGCCGGCAGTGTCGGACGAATCGCCAGCAGGGGCGGCGATGGGGTCGCTTGCGAGCAGTGAGACTCCCGGCTCTGCACCTGCTGCTCAGGTTGAGGGCCAAGACCAAGGCGAGCCCGCCGACGTCGGTGTTGAGGCGGAGGGTACGGTGCTGGCAACGGGTGCGGATGCCAAAGCGGAACAGCAGCAGCAGATCGGGACGCTGGCGCAGGAGCAGTCACAGGAGCGGGAAGAGGATGTTGAGATGGCCGAGGCCGGGGCAGCGCGGGCCGATGCTGAAGCGCAGCCGGCCCAGACGGCTGAGGGAGTCACGGGGTCCGCCACAGCCGCATCTGCTCCCCCGGTAGCGCCGACGACAGCGGCCGGCGATGCCACTGTTGGCTCTAAGCCAGCCGCTTCAGGAGCAGAGGGCATAGCTGCTGGCGAGGGTGCCGAGGCGACTGCCGGGGCAGTTGCGGCGGCGAGCCTGACAGCTGGTTCACAGGCGGCACCAGCAGCTACAGCCGCAGAGTCGGCAACTGCTGCGCCAGCTGCCGCGGGATCCGCTGCGTCTGCAAAGGCCGCTTCAGGCCCTGCTCCTGCGGCAGAGCAGGTTGCGCTAGTGATTGACGCTGCAGTGGGCGAGGCGGCGAACCCGGTTGCAGTCGACACGACACCAGCGCCGGGCCTTAAGACCGCACCAGCGGATGCCGCAGCTGCCAGAACCGCTCCAGGTGCGCAAGACGCAGCCGCGGCCCCGGCAGCTGCCACTTCCACCGCCCGTAACAATGCAGACACCGCTACTACCGCAGCGGCTCCGGAAGCGCCACCTGCACCCGGAGCCCCAGGAGCCCCCATCCCAGCCCCCGCCTCAACACCTTCCGCCGCCACACTGCCACCACCCGCCTCCACCCCGCCCACACCCACACCTTTACCTGCGCCAACAGCAGCCTCCGCCCCAAGCACCATCACCACCACCACAGCCCCTGCCCCCACCACTCCACCGGCCGCCCCCGCCCTCCATGCGGTGGTGGACCTGTCCGTGGGCCTGGCAGCCTGGTCCCTCCGCGAGGTGCGGATCCGTTCCTGGTCGCTGGCCGGCCCACGGGTCATGGTGCTGTCGGTCACGGCCGACCGCAAGCGCCCCGGCACCGGCGGGATTAAGCGTGAGGCGCAGCTGCTACTGGCTGCTGCGGACGAGTTCACCCTCGCCAACCTACGGGCCACCAGCCCAAATGGCAATGGCGATGAAGACGGGACAGCAGGAGATCCCACAGCGGCTGGGGCGGACGGCGAGCCGGCAATGAAACGGCGGCTAAGGTCGGCGATGGCGCCGCCGCCAGGGGCTGCCGCGGCGGCGGCGGCGGCGGCGGGCGGGCAGGCAGGGGATGCCAGCGGGCAAAAGAAGCTGCTGAAGAAGCGGCCAGCGGGAGAGGAGCCTGGCAGCGAGGGCGGGGGTGCGTCTCCTCCTGGAAGTACGGTGGCGGGGAGGGTGTCCGGCGGCGGGACCGCCAGCGCGGCGACGGGTGGGGGCATGGCGCGGCCACCGGGAGCGGGGCCGCCGAAGAAGATCAAGCTTGTCAGGTTCCCAGGGGTGGCGGCGGCGGCGGGGGGTGCAGGGGCGTCAGGTGCCAGCGGCGCGGCGTCTGGGGCGGAGGCGTTGCGGCGGCGCAGCTCCATGGGTGCCCCGTCGGATGAGCCGGTGGATGACGGGACGAGGATCGTGTACCGGCCGGGGCCGGACTGGGACAACTGCTACCCGCCGTGGCTGCCCCAGCCCGCGCATAAGGTGGTGCAGGGCGCGAACGGTGTCGTCACGGCAGCCTTCATCACAGTGTCACATAGGCCGCGGCCGCAGCCGCACCACCACCAGCATCACAGCCACCATCACAGCCACCACCACGGCCACAAGTCGGAGCGCAAGCAGCACCACCACCACCATCATCCGCCGTCTGCCGCTGCGGCCCTGCAGCAGCAGCAGCAGTCCCATCACCACCACCATTACCATCACCGCCACCACCATCATCACCACAGTACACATAGCAACGGCCATACTCAGCAGCAGCAGCAGCTTTCTGGCAGTTACCACGCGCAGTACGGCACCACGCCCTACGGCACCAGCAGCATAGGCGCCCGCCAGGGCCGCAACACTGGCGGCCGCCGTTCGTCAGGGTACGACGGTTGGACGACGAACGACGAGCCGGAGACGTCCGGGTCGTACTTCCAGGGTGGCACCAGCGGCGCCGCCGCCTGGTACTCGGACACGGGCGGCTCGGACCAGGAGCAACAAATGCCGTACATGCCGGGTACGAATGGCGCTGCCAGCTGGCAGCAGGCGTCGCCGTTCTGGGGAACGCCGGCGGGTGGGCAGTGGCCGGCGGCGGCTGGCGGCCTGGGCGGTGGCGAGGCGGGCGGCGACACGGTGGTGGGGTGTGGGCAGATCCTGCTCGACATCCGTGTGGGGGACGACAATGAAGGTGATGCGAGCATGGGGGCGCGGGCCGGCCCCGCCGGCGGCTACGGCACCGATGCGCGGTACCCGCCGACCCCGTACAGCTTCGGCCCGGATGATGCCGAACTGGCTGCCGCAGCAGCAGCGTATCTGTCAGCGCCAGAAGGCGGCGCACCCGCACCGGCAGGCGGCGGCTCCGGCGGCGGCGCGCCGCCGTCCGGGTACCCGCCGCACGCCTTCCCCGGGTACGGTACACCCGCGCCGGCCGCTCCGCAGCCGTACTACCCGCACCTCGGTTATCCCAACCAGGACCTGCAGCAGCCGGACAATACCTACCCTGCTCCACAGCAGCTTGGAGGCTTCCCGCCCGTCTCTACGTCGCCGTTTGCGGGGCCCGGCTTCGGGCCCTTTGGCGCTCCGTTTGGGGTGGGGCCCTTTGGCATGGGCGTGGGCCCCTTTGGCGGCGGCATGGGGCCGTCTGACGTGGACCTAGCTTTGACCGCCGCCATGCTCGCAGATCGCCACATGAGCGTCTGCGAGTCGGCAAGCCTGAACGATGCCGCTCTGGATGCAGCCGCAGCGGCGGTGGCGGGCGGCCAGGCAGACGGTGCGGGTGCGGCGGGGGGAGCGGCAGGAGGCGAGGGTGCAGGGGACGGGGAGGGCGCTCGCGGCGAGAAGGCGGCGGAGGGCGCGGGTCTGGGGCAAGGGTCTGGGGCGGGGGCGCAGAGCCAGGCGGCGCGGAGGGCGTCGTGGTACGAGGGGGAGCTGGCGCGGCTGAGGACCGAGTGCCACTCGCTGAGGGAGCACCTCAAGCTCAGGTGGGCGGTGGCGGTGTGGCGGAGGTGTGGGCAAGGCCGGGTATGGTGGCCGGGGTGGGCCAGGTCCTGCATGGGCACCGGGCGCGGGGTCGGGGCCAGGGGCAGAGGCGGGGCGCTGTCATTGTTGGGAGCTGCAAGAGCGTGCACTAGTGCTCGTGGTGTGGCATTACCACGTACCAGCAAGGCTCGCGGCGCTTACAGGTTGCCGTGTCAGTGCGCCCATTTTTGCGCTGCGGCGCGCTTGCAAAAGCAGCACGCTTTGGCAACGATACTCTCCGTCAACCCACAACTCACAGTGCACCGCTGCCGTACCATTGCCTCTGCCCTGTGCCCCAGGGCGCCCCCTGGCTCGGTGGAGCCTTTCCCGCCCCTGCACTCCTACGGGGAGCTGGTGGCGCAGGTTGGTTCCGCCGGTGGCTGACTGCCATGGAGCGGGTTCCTCACCTTCCTTCCCTTCTTGCTGCAGCTGTGCATGACGGGTAACACCCTGAAGCACCGTTATTGTGCTCACAGCTGGTCGTTTGCTAACGCCATCCCTCGACGCGTTGCGGCTCGTGAACTTTGTGTCCTCGTTCCTCGGTCGGATGTTTGCCAGGCCCAAATCCATCAGGACTTACACTGTCGGACGCTCCAACCCCACCGCCCGATCCGACCCACCACGCCCACCGCCCGGTCGACCCTGCCCGCAGGTGGCTGAGCGCATCTTGGCCCTGGCGCTGCAGCTGCCCGCGCTGAGCGGCCCCGCCAAGCAGGCCTTCATCTCATACAGCAGAACCCTGTCGCAGGTGCGCTGGCCTGGGTGCAAATCGTTGCTTTGACCGTCAACTCGTACAGCGTGCAATGGCCTACTCCTGTGTGTTCTCAATGGAGGTCAGCGGAGAGGGATCCTTTCCTTATGTTCGTTCCGTACGTTCTCGCTTCGTGCCTCACAATCACCCCGCTCCTGCCCCCTACGCCAGGAGGCGACGGCCTACCAGCAACATGCCGCTGCGCAGGCTGCCCTGCGCCCGCAGCCCTCCCAGCAGCAGCAGCAGCAGCTCGCCCCAGGCCAGCCGTCGGCTGCCGACCCTGCCGTCGCCGCCGCAGCTGCGGGCGCCGCGCCATGCGGCAGCGACCTCGACAGCGCTGCTTGCGGGAGTAGCCGCCGCAGCCTGGCGGTTGCGCGCGTGGCTTCGGAGCTGGTGCGCAGCGCCACGGCCCCGGCGCTGGCGCTGCACCCGGAGGACCGCTGGGCCTTTATCAACCTGGCGGCGGAGCTGCTGCGGCCGTGACGCCGGGGCGTGAGCGATAGTCTTCGGGCGTGAGGCAAGTGCCAAGACATGGCGCGGGCACTGGGCCGTGGGTCGTTTGCGGCTTACACCATCGCAAGCCCTGTGCTTGCACGTCTAATCAAATGCTAATAGCAACTCCGCATCTGTCCGCTGGCGGTGGGAAAAGGCGCGCGGAGTGCCTGGTAGCACGCGCGACAGAGCTTGGCATGGGCGCCTCACGTCCATTGCGTGCTGACATTGGGAGGCAGGGGAGCTCCCCTGTTGGGAGGGGCATTTAACCACTAGCACTTGGCGCCTTCATATAAGATTAGAACTTCCATGCACTAGCATCTTATCAGTCGTGCTCCCCACTTCAGTGGTTGACGTACGGCTGCATCGCGTACACCATGACACATTATACCAGCTCAGTTGCCCAGGCCCGGCTGTTTCCACTGTGACTTTGTGACACGTTAGCTCTGTTTCCGTCGTTGTGGGACTGTCGCAGTTTTGGGGTACTACCGCTGCACCAACATTTGGTCTCCTAGGTGCCCTTTTCAGACGTGGGGCCACATCAGAATGCACGCACGCCATGCAGGATGACTGGATGAGGCCAAGCGGGTTGGAAGGCAGACGTCGGTGGGCTGTGGAAGGAGGGATTGCGCAGGCATCTCGACTGTGGTGGAGCGGGTTAACTGCGGAACGGCAAAGGGGGGGGGGCGGGGCGGGGGTGACTTGCGGGGCGAAGAGACTGTCCCCATGTCCCGACATCCACACGATTTGGGTTTTCACAGCTTAGTATGGCGGTATAGTATGCATCAATCCTGTTCTCTCAAGTCCGATGCGCTGGACCTATGGAATCGCCCGCTGGCGTGGGGGCGTAGCCGGTGTAAGCAATGCACCGGCACCAAGACCGTTGCACCTTGCACGGGGCACAGAGGGGCCACTGGCTTTGCTGCAGTTTTGATTGCCAATTAAGGATGGAGGGTGCGATGGCAAGGGGCAGTAACACTGAAGCCTATGGGCTACCAACCAGTCGCCCAGCTCATACCGATGTACCTCGGTGCATCAGCATTGCTCGGCGGGCCAGTTGTAACCCGGGTGGTGTCACAAGTGCTGCGCAGGGGCCCTACCTAGCCCTTCCCATGCTCTGCATGCGAGCATGCCAGCGAGGCCACTCCATTGCCAAGCGGCCACAACCTTCCGCGCTCGCGCAGGTCACATGGTGCGCGTTCTTGGGAACGGGGACGAGGCCACCCCCTGTGCCGCAGAGCAGTGCTCTCTTCGGTGCTGCGTCAGCAATTTCAGAACATACATTTGCCGCGTAACGTTTGTCATGTAAGAGACCATAAACCAACACGGAGCAACCGCGATTCCACCGTTTCGCTTTCCCGCCATCGCGCCGAAACCAGCATTCCCAGTCAATGAAACAATGCCTGAAACAATGCCCAAATAAATCCTGTAAGTCTCAGATGATGCTTACAAATCGTGTAAGGCCGTGGGCGAACAAACACCAAAAATGAACGAAGGCTTACAGGCAAGCCAAGCGGTCCACCGACTGCATACAGGACACATACATCTTTCTCGTCTTACAAAGTTTCTATGTATATTCAGGGCTCGGATATGGAGGTGGACCGCTCGGACCTTTTGCAGCAATGGCTTGGTACTCGGCGATTGGACCCGCAGCTGCCTCAGCTGCTTCAAGAGCACCTTGAACAGCTTGAAGCCACAGGTCTAGAGGCTACTGATGCGGGTGCGTCCCTCGCGTTTTTGTACGGGCTGATAGCACACACGTACCCCCATCCTGGACAGCCAACCAACTGGGCCCCTTTCGTCACATAGGCAGCATCATCAGCCTGGTTGCAAATGCCATCTCAGCCTCATGGGAGGAGAGCAGCTGCTCCGAGCTGGACCGCCAGGCGACAGTTCACGTGAGGCAGAATGTCCCCTGCAACACTCCTGGCTGCTGCTTTCCGTTGGAGCTCAGGTGGCAATCAGGCCAACCACATGGGTCCTTACGCAGCGATGACGCCGTATTGACATGACTGACTTATGTTTCCTGTTGTGCATATCAGGTCTGCGTGCAGCTGGCTGGCAGCACGGTTGCGTGGCTGTCACGCGGAGCAGCGGGCTGCATGGGCGCAGTAGCTGCCGCACCGGCTACATGCGGCCACCTGCAGGTGCGGCCCTGCTAGGCTTTAGCACATATCTGGACCCCTCTAAAGCAAAGCCGTGCCGTTGCCGAATGGAACTTGATCTTGGCGGAGTGGTTGACATGTGCATCTTCGGCTCCAGCAGCAGGGCAGAAAGCTCGTGTGCCCCTGGACTCACCTGGTAGTAACCGTACTGCTGTCTTGCGAAAGGAATGCAGCTGTACAGTACGGTACTGCAGCATGCCACCTGATAACTCGTTCTCCGTGCATCCTCGCCTTGTGTGACCCAACCATCTGTGCAGCCTGTGATCCCATGGCAATGCTGTCGTCGGACCATGCAACGACCACCCCTTGCTTGACGGTGTCATGTAGGCCTTCTTCGGCGCTGCCCTGGACCTAGCGTCGCAGGTGTTCCTATCCCGCGAGTAAGTGGCCCTCGGCCAGCAGGATACATGGCGGACACGCCGGCCGGTGGTCGCTTCGTACTCGCAGGACTCTCTTTGCGCTCGTACAGAGCAGATGTGTTGCTCTCCTCCAGACGCAACTCTTACGCTTTGTGGCGTACGCTAGCATGCACATTCATGCAGCCCGGGAGCGCAAGTCCTGGCATATGATCCGATTCGGCATGCAGGATGGACGTCTAGCGGAGGGCGCCCATCCTTAGGCACGGCCAGCGCACTGGATTGCACCTTCCAACCCTCGCTTCGTGTGCCTCTGCCCACCCAAGGTGGTACGAGGCCCTGGGCCCGGAGCGCTACGTTGCCGCGGGTAACGCCGCGCGGTGCTACGTGCGAGACCTGGCGCCAGTGGCCCTGGATGCCACGGCGGCTTGCTGGGCAGGTGGGCAGCGCCAGGTCGGGTGGCGGCGTGGGTGAATACTGCGCCAAGCAGCGTACTGACGGAGCTCTCCACAAAGCCGTCTGGCAATGGTGCTGGCGAAGGAATTTCCGTGTGCTGTGAACGCATGGCAAACGCTTTGAATATAACCCTAGCTCATGGGACCTCTTGGACTTTTGGCATGTTCATCCTGTGAGCCCGCACCGTGTCCCTGCGCCCTTTCAGCTGTGGGCCAGCATGTGGCGTCGGGGGCAGGCGCCGCACCCGAAGCCAGCGGGGTTGACGGCGCTGCCACGCTGTCCGCGTGCCGGGCCCTGTTCGACACCGTGTTCGAGGGCCTGCGGACCATGGGTGAGGGCCGCGGCGACACGCGCCGGGTCTCGGCCCGACACGCTGCTAGCCTAGCTTGCCTGTCAGGCAGACCTTTGTGCGAGTACGTGACGCCTCGCCACCCTACCCCAATCAGACTGGCAAGCGCAAATTTCTGTGAGGCTCGAACCACCACAACTCTTTGCCACTGAGCTTGACCCAAATGAGTAAATGACAACATGAACACGTTAACACCACTTGCATGCCATGGTCATCTTGTAACCCTTGTGCGGCACCGTTGCCCTGAAGGCACAGCAAGCGCCGATCGCATCAACGACCCGAGTGTGCCCCGCGAGATGCGCTCCTTTGCCGGCATCAACATTCTGTGGAACGGCCTGTCCCGCCTCATGACCGCCCTGCCTCCGGAGGCGCTGCAGCAGCTGCTGACAGGTCAGTGCCGTGGCGGTGGATGCTGTGCTGGGTCGCATGTGAGGCGCAAAAAGGTGTTGGCGATGTGGGTCCTTGATATCTTTTGCGGAAGTTTGCTTTCCCAGCTGACCCAGATGCTATTTGAGTAGATGGGTTGCGTCCAGCACAGTGTAACTGCTTGTTGACGGTGACCCCACCCATGCCTACTCGGTGGCCCACGGCGCGGGTGCCCGCTTGCACTGCATCTTGTCCTTTTGCGCTAAGGCGGCCTGCGCCAAGTGCGCTCCCCTGTGTGAACTATACTCCTGGGTCCGCAGGCTCCGCCGTGCAGTCCGTACTCCGCTCGCTGCTGGGCTACATGGGCGCCGAGGTGCACGCCCTGGCGCTGGGGCCGCACAGCGAGTACGACACGCACCTCAAGGTGCAGCGGTTGGGCGCTGCTGTCCTGGGGCTCGGCACGCAGCTGATGGCCATCAAGCTGTGCGGGGTTGCGCGCAGGCTTTCCGCAGGCGCAACCCTTGCGTGGGACCCTCAGGGTGGTGTCTTATGTCATTTGGAACATCCCTTTGTCCCCGTCCTGCCTCGCAGGTTGCCCGATTCTGGCTGCTGCACGCCGGCCGAGTGGCGCAGGCCCACCCCACCGCCGCTGCCGGGTGCTGGCAGCAGATCGCTACGGCGGCGGCGGAGACGTACGGACACATCGCGGGCACGGGCCTGGCGGCGGCGCGGCTGCCGTGGCAGCAGCCGGCGGGCACAGGCTCGCAGCAGGGGCCGGGGCAGCAGCAGCGGCAGGTGCAGCTGGCTCGCGACCTGGACGGCTTCGTGGCCTCCAAGCTCGCTGGGCTCCTCGCCGTGGGGCTGGACCAGCCGACGGTGAGCAAGGCCACATGCATATGCCGTGCGGGTGCGCATGAGTGGCGGGAGAGAGTAGATTGAAAAGTATGCCGTAGCAAGTCCGTGCTCCTGTGCACGCCTTCTCAGACCCTTGAGCCCTTGGCTCTTATTATACAGTCTGAGCACATTCCCATGTTTGGTTTCCCCGAGCCAATGACGACGGGCTGGGCCAAATCACAGCTAACATGTCTTGCCCACTATATTTTCCTAACCGCAGGAGCAGCGGCAGGGTTCAGCAGGAGACCAGCCCCATCAAGCGCACCCTAGTATGGCCGACATTGAGGTAGGGGTGATGCCCAAAGGCAGCCAGAAATCCCACAGGGTGCCGTGCCCACTCCGCACATGCCTTCTGCGCAGCCCCCGATCAGGTTGCGCTGTTCACCTCTCATGCTGAACTTGCACACACGGTTGCACCGCAGGCCCGAGTATCGTACCTGCTTTCTCTGGCGGAGCCCGCGCCCACAACGCACATCGGCAGGAGTGTCGGGGCCGCAGACCAGCCTGCCATCGTGGGCAGCGGCGTCCCGGGCACAGCGCTGGGAGTGGCACTGGCGGGGCTGGCACTGCTGCAGCGCGCCAGCAGCGTGGGGCCGGAGGCGCGGGCGGCGCTGGCGGGCCAGCTGCTGCCGTGGGCGGCGTGCAGGGTGGCCGTGCACGGGATGGAGCTGGTGGGTCCTCCAACCCAGATCTTCGCTTCACACCAGCACCATGCTGTGTTAATGGCTCAGCATCAGTTGACTGACCGCCTGTTCAGTCACCTCGAGCCGCTCCACAAAACGCACGCTCTCGTGTGCCTTAGCGTGATTGACTTAGCTCGCCCACCGGTCCACCGCAGGTTACCTCCTGCCCCGGCGCGCTGCTGTCTGCCGCCCCCTGCCTGGACCTGCCCCACACACTGGCGGCCGGGCCGCTGGCGCTGCTGGCAGCGTGCGGCGAGGCGCAGGCGGGGCAGGACGCCGACACCTTCGTGGCCGTGTGCGCCGCGCTGTGCAACTGGGGTGAGGACGTACAGTGCTACAGCCACACATGCTAACATGTACAAGACATACTGCTTTACTGTAATGAGCAGCCAAACCAGTTTTTCACGTGGTGATGCGTCTGTAGTAAACGGTATTGCTCCCGTGCAGGTGCGTCCGCCCACCCGCTGCTGTCCCAGGCGGCGGCCGACAGCCTGGGCACCCTAGTGCAGCGCAGCCAGCCGCAGCTGGCGGCTCGCCTGGTGGCGGCGGTGGCGCGCACCACCGCCATGGCAGCGCGAGCTGCGGCGGCGGCGGGCGCGGGCGCCGCGCTCGCTGGGCCTGTGGAGGGGGCTGGTGGATGCGGCGCTGGGGTGGCGGCAGGCATGTGCGGGGCAAGCACGTGGTCGGACGTGAGCATGCGGCTCGCACGGCTGCTCGGCAGCATGCTCGCGGTGAGCAAGGTCCCAGGCCACACCTGCAGTACGTCCAGTTTGCTTCGTGCGTCGGCCGCGTTCGTGCGACCCTTACAAGTCTGGCAAATGGTAATATGTTGTAGGCGGCGGCTCCCAACCCAGCGGCCATGGCTGCTGCTTCGTGGCCGGCGGTGGAGGAGCCGCAGCCTACGGGGGCCGCCGAGGAGGAGGACGCGGGCTCCCTGGACCTCAGTGGAGCGGCGGCAGCGCGTGCACTGTGGGGCGCGGCGGCGGCGGCAGCCGCTGCGTCAGCGGCCATGACGGCAGATGGCGGTGCGCCGCATCCGCCGGCCGCCATCGTTTCGGAGCGGGATCTGACGGCCCGCACACAGCGACTGCTGGCGGCAGTACGGCAGGTAGGAAGCCAACGCCGTCCTGCCATGCTGTATTCACACGTCCGCCCTTAATGCTACAATCCCTTCGCGCGCGGCATGCTGTGAGCCCCTGCTAACTGTGTTGCCCTTGTGGTACCTTTGCAGGCTCAGGCTGTGATCTCAGCAGCGGCCGCACAACCTGCCGGTGGCGGCAGCGGCAGCGCCGCATCTGCCGCCGCGGCATCCGCGGCTGCGTCCTCGCTGGCCCGGCACTGGCTGGTGCAGCTGCTGGGCGGCCTGGACGTCACGGCGATGCACGTCCTCACGCTGCAGCAGCAGCAGCCTTCGGGAGGTGTGTGCGAGCTGGCTTTGCCGTGCATGCCGCTAGAACCTGACAGCAGCGTGGCTGACACAGGCCTGCAGGGTTTAGCAGTGGTCTCAAGACCAGGACCGAGGAGAGGCCGTTTGCCTCCGTATTGGCTTTGACTGCAGGTGGCGGCGGCGTGCCTGTGATGCTGGCGGAGGCCGCTGCCCTGGCGGCAAGCCTTGTGGCGCAGCAGGTGAGGCCTCCTGCCTGCCTTCTCTTCTACCTTCCCACGCAGCTGGCTGTCATGTCTTAGGGAGCATGACCAATGCAGTGCTTGCCGTCCATAAGGCATATGTGCCTTCCTCGCTGTGTAGGCCGGCGCCGGCAAGGATGGCCCCGTGCAGGTCCCCATCAGCGCTCCACCACTAGCCCCGAACCCCGGCGCTGCACCGGTGGCAGTGCCCGGCAGCGGTCTGGCGGTGGCACACGCCGCTCTCAAGCTGCTGGCCCGCACCGCCAGCTTCCTGCCAGCTGCCCCACAAGGGGCAGCAACGGCTGGGGCGGGGCCTGGTAACCCTGCTTCGCCGCCACCGGCAACGCTGCTATCCGCGTTGGGGTGGCTGGCGGAATGCGGAGCGGTGGGCGTTGCGGCGGATGTGGCAGCGGTGGCGGCGGCGGTTAGTGGCGTGGCAACGGCGGCGGGTGCCCACGAGGTACGGCTGCAACCTAGTGGATTACTCCCTGACGCGCCTCACCCTGCAAAGTGGGCACCTGCTGGTTATGTGCTGCGGACAGTATGCCTGCCTAATGGATACTGGTGCTTGCCCTACATGCAGTCCGCGCTCCAGGCGCTGTGGCATCCGCTGCTGCGCCACCCCCACTGGTCCGTGGCGCACGCCGCCATGCAGTCGTACGTCACCCTGCTGCGTACGGCACCCCAATCGTACGATCCTCGGGTGCTTGTACCACAAGAGACTTACGGCAGCGTCACCGGCATGCTCAAGTCGTACCTGCAGCGCGCGCTTCCGCCCGAGGAAGCGGCAGCAGCAGTGGCAGCGGCGGCAGCGCAGGGCGGCGGCGGAGCAGGCAAGGGCGAGGTGCTGGCAGAGGCGGCCGTGGCGTCATGCGAGGCGCAGCAGGCTCTAAGCAGGGCGGCGGCGCCGGCAGCGGCGAGGCGTGCGGTGCAGCAGGGCATGGACGCAGTGCAGGTGGGTCCTGCTGGTTGTAGCATGTGCCATTGCAAGTGTAGTGGGAGGTGGGTCAGAGGCTGTTGGCCCAAAGCCGGGAAAACCGGGCCTGTCTTCACCTCATGGCCTCGACTGCACCTCCCGAGTACAACCTGGGCCCATACTGCTCGGAGGGCTAGTGTATTGACCGGTGCAGCGTGCAGCCCATTAAGTGAACCCTCGCGCACATTGCCGCCCTCGTCATACAGGTGGCCCTGGAAGCGATGTCGGCAGCGCGGTGTCAACACGACGACAGCGAGCAGTGGCAGCAACAGAAGGTGGGGCTCCTTGCATGTCGCACACTCAACTTGACAGCTTCACCTGCAGCCCAGGCCTTGCGGCCATGTGCTGCAACGACAGTGCTGCACGCATCTACATCCACCGTCATCACGTACAGCATTACACACTGTTTCATGTCGACCCTATCGCCATCGTGCCACGCCTCGGTACTGGCGAGCCTTGAAGTGGATTATTAAATGACAGTCGAAGGGGTAACAGAAAGAGTGGATTCTCCGATGGGGCGCCTCGCATTCGTGTGGGGCCCGGAGAGTAACTGATTGCCGTGCCAACTTCAGGGGACGGCCTCGGTATCCCTTTGGCCCGGTCCACCGCAGCCTCCGCTGGTGTCTCCAAGCGGCCCCGTGGTCACCACCGTCCCCTCTGCCCCCTCCGCCGCTGGCGGCGGCGGCCCCCTGTCGGGGCTGATCGCGGACGACAACGCGGCGGTTGGCGGCCTGGCGGCGGCGCTGGGCTCCCTGGAGCGCAGCTTGGGGGCGCTGGGGGCGGCGGTGCGCGCCAGCCGCATGGGCGGGGGCCCGTGCAGCAGGCCCGCGGACTGGGACCAGCTGCAGGTGGGCGGTTTCGGCACTCCATGCGACGGTGCACTGTCCCGCATGCTGCCAGCACCACCTGCCGCCGTCCTGTGCGTCTTGGGTTCAGTGCTGGAGCTCGCACACGTGCATTGTCGCCAGTGCCTCCTTGAGTCTTTGCACACCGCACACTGGTGAGCACGCACGCCCTGACCCACACACCACCGCGCCTTCCACCCTTTCGCCTGTCCCCCCCCTTAGGCCCACGCTCGTGCCATGCTGGGCGACCTGTCCAGCGCCACGTCACGGCTGCGCAACATGCAGGAGATGCTGCACGGGCTCAAGGGATAGCGCGCGGAAGAGCAAGTGGGGCAGCCCTGTCCCTGCACACCGGAAGGTGTCGGGATGTGTGAGCATGAGGCAGGATGGGCCAGGGAAGCTGGGCGATGGGCGAGCTGCGTGGTCATGTCCGCCTTGTGCTTGACACTCACAGACAGCATTGAAGGGCCCCTAGCACGTGCTCGTGCGTTAGGTCCAAGGGAAGGACTTGAGTCCGTGTGGAGATACGACTGCCGTTGGCAACTGGCAACACACAATTTTGGTCAACGCCCGCAACGAAGAAGCATTTGGGTCCCGAGGAAGCATACCGGTACGGTAGTGCAAAGGCGTGTCGTGTGTTGGGTGCATGGCAGGGTTGTATCTCCGTGCAGGGGGCTTTCTACAGGTCCTGCTTCCTGAAACTGAACAGGAGCTGTAACGTGTATCTCATGTTACAGCATTGGTGCGTACCAGACAGCATTGGCCGCTGAGCTTCTTAAACACACTCACGGGTGGCAGGCCCCAAACCGTGCGCATGGTCCAAACCGAAATAGCAGGAAATACGGCTACCGCTAGTGGGTCGTGGCTGTCAACGCCGTACACCTGGCCACGGCCACATACTCAATTACGTAGCCCGCCTCAACCGAATGCTCACGTACGCATACGTGTTACGTACACTACTGCGCTGCCATGCATCTCCCGTCCCCCAACGCCCTCCCCATCGGAAGATGAGCCCAGCCGCCTACTTTTTTCTTATTGAAAAATGAAAGAAGGTACAGGGGCCTTGAGACAACATGTGTGCATGATGCCTCATGCCTAATGACGCAAGGTGCAGTCCACTGCCTATATGCACGCAGACACCACACGACGCTGCACGACGGCATGCCACGCATGTGGGCACGTACGCCGCCGTAGAGGCAAGATACCAGCCCGGAAAAGCTGCAATTCATCAGTGCTTTCCCCTTGCCGCCACACGCAGGCGTTCGCCGGGCGCCCTGTGTGTAAGTTTTAGTAGATGTACCAAGGGTTGGTATGCACAGCCCTCCAACATCGCTGCCGCCGCTGTATGTTGCCAGCGCCTCTCATTGCCGCCTACGAAAGGATCTTGTCATACGCGTGTGCGCCCTCCGCCCCCCGTGGCCAGGGGTTGTTGTAGGTGCGGTAGTCCTCCAGGATCTCCTCGCCACGTTTCACGTCCCGGAGGGTGGCAGACAGTAAGCCACTGTGGAGCGAAGCAGAGGGCAAGGGAGCTGTTGACAGAGACCACATGCATGGCGTGCGCTTGGGTCCTCCTTCCGTATCAACTGGTATCAGTCGCAAGCAATCCATGCAAAACGTATCAGTGAAACTAGCTAAACCACCCAAAAGCGTGTCCCCATGGTACCAGTCTTCCTGGACGAGGTATGGCAAGAAGGCAGGTATCCTCCAGCGGCGTGCTCGGCCGGCTGTGAGGCGTGTGGGTAGTGGCGAAAAAGCCCCGCCACCCCGCACACTAGTTATTATATTGCACTACTCGTCCTTATGGCCCCCTGGCTCTCCGGACGTGCCCCTCTCGGGGTCTGTAACTGTAACTGTAACCAGTATTGGGCATGCCCACCGGCAAGGCAGCGCGAGGTGGGAGCCCCTGGCGCCCTGGCCCGTACATACATGGATCATTAGTTTGGCTACATACATGGATCCTGATGACGCGCTGGGGCTAGGATCCTACGTACCGGTACCATGCAAGAAACCAGGGGAGACCCCCCAGTCCCCGTGGCGGTGTGGGCAGCAGGAACCAGCAGCAGGTATACGTGCACACATTGTCTCCAACAGTAACAACGCACAGCGGTCTGCCGCAGTATGCCTGAATGCAATGCTCGCCTTGGGTCGTTGGAGAATCCCGAATTGGCGGTTGGCAGGTCCTGCTCGTCACCGCCCTGGCCAGCCCGGCCGGCACGTGGCTCTGGGCCGTGATTTGTGAAGCCAGAAGGCGTAAGTACGAGCACCATTTGATCTCGTTCCAAGTTGTAGTACATGTAGGTGTTGAGCAGAGAAAGTAGCCTATGATACCCGGTGGAATTGAAGCCTGTAGCGGAGCCGAGCGGACAGCGGAGACAGTGGGACACGGCAGGGAGACGTCATGGCTTGACCCATCTCAAAACAGCAAGAGACAGAGTAAGGATGAGGTAAATGTAAAGGCAGGGAAGGCAAAGATGAGGTAAATGTAAAAGCAGGGAGGTAACCAGCTAGCCTCCTTACATGCGCCACGAAGCATGTGCTAGCACCCAGCACTAAGTGTAGCCGTTTCAGATAGCAGGACGGCAGTGCTACTTAAGAGCATAACCGATGGGTGGCTAGGCGCGTTCAGGTGCATCAACACACAGGAGAACCTTGGATGTCAGATACCAGCAGGGTACCTGTCAGCGAACGACAGGCGAATGGCAGGAAGTGGAACGCTGAGCAGCGGCATGTATGTATTGTTGTGCTGTGCGCCCCCCATGGCCAGCCCCGTCCCAGCAGTGGACTGTGGCCTAGCAGCCTTCCTTGCTTGCACCGCCGCGTACCAGCGATTTCTCCTGCCTGCGACTTCTGCTTGCTGTCCGTCTGCAACAGTGCGGGCTGAAGCCCTACGGGCCAGCCCTACGAACCCCTGCTACGAACCGACGGTTGGCTAACCGTCACACAGGCAGGTTCACTCACCGGCTGCTTCCACAGTTGCAATGGTCGTCAACAGCGTCTGCCACTGCGCGCGCGAAAACACCACGGTTTTCTCTGGCGAGGCGTCCTCGGGATTCCATATGGTGCCGCGCGGCAAATCTTCCGCTGCGAAAATGCCAAGACCCGCCCCAGGCACAGTGGAGCGTGCAACGTAGTACAGTTGTCGTGTACCTGCACATGGTGCATCGTGTTTGAATGAATGACAAGCGAGGCCCTGGCAACATCGGCCGTTGGGACAAGGTAACGTTACTGCTGAATGTCGACTTGACGGTTACATATATACATCCCACCGAGCAGTCCTGTCACGTCACTAAGGGATGACCAGTCACTTACCGGTGCTTAGCCTTACATCAACAGCCTTCAAGCTGTGGCCAAGGCCACTCCGCAGGGTGTCGCTGGAAGCCCTCGAGGGCTGTGGCCAGCCCTGGCGCGCTCCCAGCAGCACACCGCCAGTCGAGGACGCATACCAGTTCCCCAATGTAAAGCCGCAAGTCAGAGCTATGGCGCACACTGGCAGAAGCGCCAACATCATTCTTTTTGTCGGACTCTGTTGGGTGGCAGCTACGGCCGCACAGCTCGCCTTTGGTGACTGCATAATGGCTTGCTTGTTGCTTTCCTGAGTTCACAAGAGCTCATCACAGGCAGATGATGCAAGTGTGCCGCTATGGGTGTTGCATCATTCCTTTATGGCATGGGTGTACTGGACGAGCATAGGCATGCACGGCGAGGAGTTGGTGGCCCTCCCGCTGAAACAAGAGGTTTGTGCACTAGATGCCAGAGAGCTGGATTAGCCCGTGTTACAGGAGCGGCCACCTGCCGCTGGCGCGCTGCCTGCACGAGGA
>QAXN01000457.1:0-37068 GCA_004335795.1 Chlamydomonas sp. 3222
CACCTGCTCTTTACTCTGTCAACCCCCACGCAATGATCCCGTCCCCCCCCCCCCGCTACCCCTCCCCCCATCTCCAAATCTCTCTTTCCCCCCCCCCCACACACACACACCTGCGGCTTGCCCTGGTTGTGGGCCGTGGGCTCAGACACGTCGAACCCCACCTGCGCACGGGACACAGCAGCACAGCTCAACAGCAGCAGGGAGAGAACAGTGTCGGCGGGACCGCCTGCACATCGCAAGGCGCATTGCAACTGCAGACGTCGAACGTGCGCTCACCGCGGACGTGCCAGGCAACGCCAGGTAGCAAGGGCCACTCGAGCGCCGGGCGACGGGCGCCCCACCCCACCCTCCGCGCTCGCCCCACACCCCTAGGGAGCCCAACCACCCCCCGACCACCACCACCACCACCACCACCCCCCACCAGGCGCGTGGGCTCTCCAGTCTCGTCGTCCCACTGCCAGTTCTGCAGGGGGCGGGGGGCAGGATGGGGTGACCACGCACAGAACTTACATCTTCTACAAACTCGGTCAGCAAGGACACGAGATGGCAATGGCCAACCGCCCTGCACCTCCCCTCCCCCCCACCCCGCCTACCATCCTGTTTGCGAACACGTTCTCCTTGGGGATGCCCAGGTAGGCGGCGATGGGCAGCGTCAGCTCCCTGGGGTTGGGTGTGTTGAGGGGTGTGGGTGGGGGCGGCGGAGCAGGAGCAAGTTCGCCGCAGCGCACCTTGGTACGGCAGAGGCGGTGGCGGTGTTGCTGCCACCGGCTCAGCATGGGAGCAGACCCTTCACAGCTAGCCTCTCATAGGACCCTGTAAGACAGGCCCGATGGCGTCCGCCACGGTGTGGCGTTCACAGGGTCGGCGCGGCAGATCCCGCAGCACCCCGTAGCGGTGCGGTAGGCGCGGCACGCGGCCCGCCCGCCCCGGCGGCCGCACTGAGCAGGTCGTACGCCACTGGAGGTCCTAAGCGGTTCAAGCCGCATAGCCGCCTCGCCAGCTGCTCCCTGGGCCTGCTGCCTGTCTCCCCGCCAACCCCAGGGCCCACCTGAACCCCGCGCTGGTGGGCAGTCGCACACCTCGAAGGGGTCCAGCGTAGCGCTTTGACCGTTTGCTGTTGGGCCCAACATCCACCCGCCCCCGGCCCACCTGAACCCCCCGCTGATGAGGTAGATGTGCACCCCGCGCCGCTGCAGCGCAGTGATGAGCTCCTTGATGCCCTGGTGGGGGTGGGCGTGGTGGTGGTGGTGCCAAGAATTAACAGGGTTGTATGGGGCCGGGCGGTGTACGCAGCGGGCTATGGGGGCGGCAGCACGGGGCCGTATCAGGGTGCCGCGTGTGGGTTGGCCCAGCCGGCATGAGGCCCACGTCAGCAGCAACCGCCCTTCACACTTGCGATAACAAGCAATGCCAATGCGCCTGCGTTATTGTACCACCTGCATGGCGGCCTCCGCGCCCCCTCTATCTATCGTCATGCCTGGTCCCCCCCGCGTCCTCCGTTCCTGCCCACTACCACATTCCGACCCCCTCCCTCGGCCCCCCCCCTCCGTCCCACCGGCGCCATGCGCGAGGCGGGCGGGTGCGCCGCTATGAACCGCTTTATGTCTGCCGGCGAGCAGTTGATGATCTTGAGCCGCTCCTCCAGCGCCGCCTCCAGGGACATGCTGCCGTCCATGGCCTGGGGGGCAGGGGGGGTGGGAGAGTAGGGGTGCATGGCGAGGGGCCGAACGATGGAACGGTGGTAGGACATGGGATGTGAACGGGACGGCAGGGGAGAACAGGATCTTGTACGAAGAGGATGTTTTCCGCAACAACGCGTGAGGCAGGCGGTAATGCAAGGGCGGCCGGGAGACCCGGGCTCTCCTGTGCGTCAGGATGTGGTGCCCGGGGCCGTGCAGCCTGGTACTTCCGCCGGCATGCACACGCGCACCATCCTGGTTGCACCAGGGGCTAGGGTTACCCTGGGCGGTACCGGCACGGTACGGCGCACACGGCTCTTGGGCCGCACCGCCGGTCGGGCCTCAACAGGCCCTCCGCCCCGTGCGCACTGCCACCGCCACTCGACTTCGGTGGTCGGGACCAGCACCTGCCTGGGCTGCACTCGTCTGGGGTCTTGAAAAAGCCCAAGAAATGTGTACCGTATTGTGTCGCTGTCCTTCCACCGGCCATCCCACCCCACCTGGTTGGTGAGCCGCTCCACCGCCTCCTTGACGCCCATGAACTCCGCCAGCAGGTCCAGCGAGTCGTTGACCGTGATGGTGCCTGGGGAGGGGGAGGGGTGAGGGGACGGGGAGAGAGGGGGCGTGGGGGATGACTGCAGAGCAGCGAGGCGGGGCGTCGTGGGGAGGTTGGGAGTCAGGGGTCATGGGGGAGCGGGCAAGTGGAGAGATGACCGCGCACGGCCATTGGGTGCGCAGGGAACGGGCATGCGGCCCAGCGGACGAGCTGCCATGGCATTTGTACAACACTGTCACTATCCTAACCTCGTGTGCGTTCGCATCAGCGCATCACTGTGGTACGCAGTGACGCGCGCGTGCCCCTCACCCCGAACCCAGCCCAGGTACCTCAAGGGCAGGCACCCTGACCAGCTGGCTACAGACAAGCCAATGCCTGCACTCGTGCACTGTGTCTTCTGCTCATGGTTTATCCCGCGGCTGCCCGACACGCCCCGCAACATCCCTGAAAGGTCCGTCAAAAACACCATTATGGAAGCGCATCCCTAATATGTATAAATCGCGTGATTACAACTTACAGTCGACATCAAAGCAAACGCACTGAGCGTTCCTCCAAATGTTGAGGACGCGATCGGTTGGGAGCGTGTTGACCACGTAGTCCTTGCTGCCGTCGTCATAACTTGCAGAAGATGCAATTACACTTCGTCGTGTAGTCGCAGGGGAGCCGGCACCAAGCCTTTTGACCGGTGCCGAAAACGCTTGTCGATGGGCAGCGGCCCGTGGGGCCGAGCGCACAAGTTTTGGACAATCTATTTCGCGGCCAGCTCGGCATTGCTGCAGCGGCTTGTGGGAGTATGCCAGCTGCATGTTGTCGACGAAGGAGGTTCAGCGTTTTCACAGCTGTAGGACACGACCTCCTGTGCCTTTCGGTATCGTATTGCGTCACAGGCAGTCCTCGTAGAGGAGGTCACCTGTCAATTGAGGCACACGATATCATCAACGTGGTGCTCATAGTTGAGCATCCGTACCGGGGATAACCAGAACCCTACGGCCGATTCCGCGAGAAGTCCAGGGCAGGGCAGGTGCACCGTGCAGGCCAGGCCAGGCTGGACAGCCATAATGCCCCTACAACATTCACTTGCGCTTGCCCTCACAGACGCACGGATCAATGCTGAGCCCTGCTACTGCTGTGAGCATAGGGGAGGAGCCGCTATCGGGGGACAGTTGCAAGGTAACCCACCCATGTTGCGACCTGCCTTGCTCAAGGAGGCTTTGTCGAGCTGTTCAAAAACCCCTGCTCCTGCACCGCACCGCTACCGCACCAGAGACACTTGGCAGCACTCAACTAATTCTTTCTGGGTTGCAAACAGTAACGCAAGCTGCTGCATGCTTTCTTGACACTGGTGGTCGCGTTGTCCCCTGGTTGCCGCGTGCCGTACCAAAGCCCAGGCCGCCAGCCCACGTGCAGCCCGGTGCAGTCCGCCATGCGCCAAGTGCCTGACGACCGCATGTTGCGGTGTAGAACGCGACAATGCACGCTGTTCCGTTACTGCTGAAGTACAGCGGAAAAGAGGCACACATGCCAGCCCAAGCATCGAGGCGGGGGCGGTCCAGCGACAATCAGGCAGCTTGTTACTCTCCTGAATGCACATGCAGGAATGGTTATTTTATGGATACCGTTCGCGCAGTGTCTGGAATGGCCGAGACCAGGCTGAAACCCTGCCTGGTGGAACCTGTCGGAAATCAACCAACCGTTCGCGGTCGCGTAAGCCTGAAGGCTCTACACAATACGGCGATCCACGTAATGCTGTGCTCTGTCCCTACAATTGTTATAGGCACCGTCCCGACATTGTTACATTTATGAGTCGGTTTGTTAGCAAGCTGCGCTGCGCGACGTTCGTTTTGAGAGACACGAATTGTACCCGGCTACGTGAGGCACAGACACAGAGACACCTGCAGCGGAGGGGACTACACAACGCGTTATGGCTCTCCACACTGCTAGTCGCTTGACTCTCCCTGCAGTCACCTCTGCAGTTCGCGGCTCGGCGCAGCTGTCTGAGCTCCTCCGCCCATCCGTCGCATCGTTCCATGGCGACGCCCGCTACCGAACCTGGTGGAATCACATCCAGCGCCAGGACCATGACGCCGATTTCTTCCGTCTGCCTTCTGTGGCACTTCCGGAGCCGGCCAGCCTCTTGATGCGCTCCTTCGGGCACCCCGCGCCGATGGGCCTGCTGGGACCGCTGATGGCAGCCGGGTTGCTGCAGCGCACCGCAGCACGCCCCTTCCCGTCAGACTTTACGCCCGCTTCTGGGGTAGACATTCAGGAACACGAGAAGCAGTACGAGATCTCGGCAGACTGCCCAGGTATGCAACGAGGGACTGTCCACGTGGTTGCATTTACCAACACGGCAACACGCATGCTACAGCTGATGATGTTGGTGTTCCTCCCCCCATACGAACGTGCTGTCGCTCTCCAACATGTGTGATATCCTCCCATTGATTCGATGCAACCATCTTGTCGCGTTTACGATGAGTACCCAGCGCCCACTCCCAGTTCCCTCCCCGCACTCATCGGCACTAAAACACGTGTTGGACCTCTTGCCTCCCGCCCTCCCTCCCCCCTCCCTCCAGGCATGGGCGAGGGCGACGTGGCGGTTGAGCTGTCCCCCGACAAGACCACCCTCACCCTCACCATCAGCACTGCACCAACACCATCCTGCTCATGCCGCCACGCAACCGAACGCCACGTCGCCACCCACATCCCTCGCCCTGCTCACTTCCCCGACCCCGACGCCGCCGCGTGCACGGGCACCCGCAGAGGCTGCGGCTGCGGCACCTTGCGCCGCGGCAGCGTCACGCTGAGGACTCCCTTGTCCAGGCGCGCGCTGACGCCCTCCACGTCCACGTCGTCCGGCAGCAGGAAGGAGCGGCGGAACGAGTAGCTGCGCACACCGCCGCTGCCGCCGCCGGCCCGCGGGGCCATCGCCTGCACGCCCAGGACGCGGAGCTTGCCTGGGCGGGGTGGGGGAACGTGGGGCGGCCGGGTATGGTGGGAAGGGCAGGCAGCAGGCAGGCAGGGCTCAGGGGTACAGCTGTACGGCAGTGAGCGGGGACGCACTGCATGGCGCACTGGCGGCCGCCTTCCCCTGCTCAACCACCCTGCAATGTGCTGCGCCCCTTTCCTCGCCTTTCCACTGGCGCACTCCATCCTTCCCTCAACCCTTGCCCGGGCCCCGCACAGCCTCACACCCTCCCGCCCCCTCCCCCCTCCTCGCCGATTCGCAGACTTGGTCTGTCGTCCTACCGCCTGACCCTCCCCACCCCGCTCCCCGCCCGCCCGCACCTTCCGTGAGCGTGCCCGTCTTATCCAGCACCACGGTGTCCACCGCCGCCAGCCGCTCCAGCACGTCCCCGCCGCGCACCAGCAGCCCGCGCCGCGCCCCCGCGCTGCTGCCCACCAGCACCGCCGTGGGCGTGGCCAGGCCCAGCGCGCAGGGGCACGCCACCACCAGCACGTCCACCGCCAGGCGCAGCGCCAGCAGCAGCGGCGTGGTGGGCGCGTCGGGGTCGACGTCGCCGTAGGAGGGGGCGGCCCAGGCGCCCGCGCCTGGCAGAGCGGGAGAAAGGTACGGGCGGGGGGTTTATACACCACCTACATGGCCGTCTTGCCGACGGCATATACCCTCCACGTGAGCGGGCAAGACGGGAAGGTGCAGGATGGGTTGTGGACCATCCGGCTGCCGCCTAAAAATCAGCAGCATCGTAAGCGGCGTGGTGCCCTGGGATGCAGGCTGCGTTTGCCTCCACGCCCGTTGGAATGCGGGCCTGCCATCGACGCCATGTTTCCCCCTGCCCCTGCACCGCGGCTCCTCAAGAACCCCCGCCCCCCTGCACCAATTCCTGCCCCGTCCCGCTCTTCTCTCGGCCACTACGCGCCAGCACCCCTGCACGCCACCCCTCTCCCCCTAGCCTCCCCACCATGGCTGTGGTACGACGCCTCCACCGCCGCCCACCCGCCCACGTCGTCCAGCACGTACGGGAACATGGCGCTGCCCGCCGTCAGCCAGAACAGGAAGGTGGCGGCGGCGGCCGCCATGACGCCGTAGCAGAAGCGGCCCGCCACGGCGTCGGCCAGCCGCTGCACGGGCGCCTCGCGGGCCTGGGCGGAGGACACCAGGGCCGCGATGCCTGCAGGCGGGGGGTGGGGCGGGCGGGGTGGGGTGGGGTGCAGGCGAGGGGCGCTGGTGGGGGAGCCGTCTTGCACGTGACGGAGTAGGTAAAACTAGTTTGGTAAAGAATTCTTGCCTCGGTTGCCTCACGGTCACGGTTGGCCCTCCAATTCTGGTCTTTGGGTTGTTTGGATGTCTGGATAACAGCAGTGGCCTACCCTTAGTCCCCTGCCCTCCCACGTCGTCCGTCCCGCCACGCACCCGCCAGCGTTGACTGCGCCCCCGTGGCTGTGGCGCGCATGGTGACGGCGCCCTCGAACGCCACCGTGCCGCCCACCAGCCTGCTGCCCGGCCCCTTGCCGACCAGCCGGCTCTCCCCAGACAGCAGGCTCTCGTCGCAGCAGCACTCGCCCTCAAGCACCTCGCCGTCAACAGGAACCTTCTCGCCTGCAAGCGAGCGAGCAGCGGCGCACCACAACAGGCAAGTGCTGTTTGTCGTTAAGACGCCGCGCAAGCGCAAGGGAACTTCTCTAGGGCGACGGCGACGGCACACACAGTCCTCTCCCCCGCCTGGTGGCCCCACGGACTGCTTTCCTTTGCACCATTTTGCCCGCCCACACCCCTGCCCCACCCGGCAGCACGCGCAGCACGTCGCCCCTCCGCACGCTGGTGGTGGGCACGCTGGCGTACTCCACCGCCGGACCCGCCCCTGCTGCTGCTGCTGCTGCTGCGCCCGGCGCGGCTCCCGGGTCCAGCACCAGGCGGGCGGTGGCGGGGATGAGGCGGGCCAGGGACTGCAGGTCGGCGGCCGCCTGCACCTTTGCGCGCGCCTCCAGCGCCCTGCCCAGCAGCACGAAGGCCAGCAGCATGACGGGCTCCTCCAGGAAGGAGGCGTCGGAGCCCAGCGAGGGGCCCATCAGACCCAGCGCGCCTGGCAGCGACAGGGGTGGGACAGCAGGGTGCGCGTGAGCGTAAAAGGGCGAGGGTGGTTGCGTGGTGCCACATGGCACGGTGAGGGCCATGGCCGTGGCGGCACAACCTGTTCAAAATAATCACCGGCCGCACGAGCACTGCCAACGCCATGGAATCTCGTTGCGCCACCCTGGGTGCGTGGAGTCCAGAGTTGCGACCCCTGTTGAGCTAACGCCCTGTCGCAGCCGCTCGGCGGCACGGGCCCCGTCTGCTCTCCGCCCCCCCCTCCCCACCTCACCCGCCAGGCCCACTGCGAAGGAGGCTGTGCTGCCCAGCCCCACCAGGCTGTTCATGTTGGGGGCGCCGGCGGCCAGCGACTTGAAGCCGTCAATCAGCAGCCTGGGGGGGGGCACAAGGAGGTGTGGGGTGGGCTCGTCTCAGGCTCGGCTGCTGAGCCTTGCATCTGGAGTACCGGGAGCAGCTGTGGCGGGCAAGCTGGCCAGCGGGGCTCGTTGACACCTAGCGCCTGGCATACCTTCGACCTGGCTTCAGGCAACCTCACCAGCCACAGCAGCGCGAGGGCGCCTATACCCGCAGTCCCCAATCTCAGCACCGCATCCGCCCTGCCTCCATCAACTCCAACAGGCCGTGCCCGTTGGCGCACACTTCGTCCCATGGGGGCCTTCATAGTGGACATCTGCCAATTGAGTCACCCCTCAACACACGCACCCCTGGCCACCTTGCAACCGCCTCCCACCCGCCACCCGCCACCCGCCTTACCTCCTGCCCGGCCCCACCAGGGCGAACGCCCCCAGCGCCCCGCTGACCCGCGGGTCGGCCAGCGCCGCCAGCAGCGGCGTGTGCGCCACCTCGTGCTGCCCCAGCGCGTGCAGCAGGTGGCCCGCGTGGTGCACGCAGCAGGCGCCCACCAGCAGCCACGCCACGCCCAGGTCCACCAGACTGCGCCGGGCATCAGCCTGTGAGGGAGCCAGGGAGCGAGAAAGGGCACACAGGTAGGGTCACCACACAGTACGCACAATGCGGGCAGGGTGTGGGGCAGGAGCGGGCATGCGGGCAACACGTGCCACAGTGCCGCAGCGCTGTACGGCAAGGACCCCACGTGCTGCGCTGCGGCCCGTATGCATCCTCCTCACAGCCGGGCCTGAGACAGGGCCCCCCCGGCGTACACAGACGCCCTTCCTCCCGGCCCCCGCACCCCACACGCCCCGCCCACCTGCCGCTTGCGCTCCGCCTCCTCGCCCGCCTGCGCGCCCAGCGGCCCGCCGTCCCCCGCCTCCCGCACCCGCGAAGGGAAGCCGCGGGACGTCACGAAGGCGGCCAGCGCGGCAGCGGTGTCGGGGGAGGGAGGGCCCCTGCGGGGGTTAGGAGGAAAGGCACAAAGACAGTCGTGGCGCCTCAGCAGCTCAGGGCTGATTGCAAACGGCATTATCAAACTCGCTGTTGTGCTGATGCTGTGCCTCATAGGGATCGTGCCAACCTCAGGCCATGTTGATCCATAGCGCATGTTCCACACTTGGTCCCTAAGCGGCACATGCGGTGTGCCCTCCCGGGTCTCATCGTTCTGTGCAGTAACACCAAGGCGGCCAACGGCATGACAGGGGGTGGCGTTCTTCCGGCGGTGCTAGCTTGCGTCCTTGCCCGCACGGTGTCCGCAGGCCCCCACTCGCAGCCTTGCACGCCCCCCCCCCTGTCCCCGCGCCCCCGCCCCCGCTCCCGCACCTGACTGTGACGGCCGCCGTCTCCGTTATGAGGTTGACTGCCGCCGCCGCCACCTCCGGCCGCGTGAGCAGCATGCGCTTCACGGCGGCGCTGCAGCCGCCGCACTTCATGTCGCCAACCTCCAGCAGCACGGTGCAGGTGGGGGCGGAGGGGGAGGCCGAGGAGGGGTCCTCGCCGCCGGGGGGCGGGCTGGGCGTGGGGGCGACCGGGCCTGGCGGGCGGGGCAGGGGCAGGGAGGGCGGGCAGAGAACGGTGATGGTGAGGGAGGTAGGGGGCAGCACGCTATGCGCTCAGGCACCGTGGGTTACGCGGCAGCAGCTTACTTTCAGGCACGATGTGCGACAGCGACTACGTTACGGGGATGCTCACTCAAACCCTGTACAGCACGCTTGGCAGCGACCCAGATCTACCCCCAGGCCAGTATGGCACTGCCCCTGGCCCCCACAGGTTGCCGGCCTCCACCCACTCTCGCCCCCACCCCCCCATACACGGCACACCTGCAGGAGGCGCTTCCTGGGTGGCTGTCGCCCCGGCCAGCACCGAGGACCAGCGTGCGGGGGCCTGGGTGTGGGTGTGGTTGCCGGGGGCCCATCGTCCCAGGCGCTGGCCGGGGCCGCTGGGCAGGTGCAGCGGGCTGCGGCTAGCCATCCCCAGCTGGCCGACCGCCCCTGCTGCTGCCACCATCCGTGCGCCTGCCCCGCTGCCGGCCGGTGCTGCTGATGCACCGCCCACATGCACGCTGGCAGACTGGAGAGCTGCCGCGCATGTCCTAGGCCCGCTTCGTTGCACGGCGAGGGGGCAGCCCGAGCTGCCTAGGCAGGGGGCCCAAGAAGCTTGCACGCCCATCCGCGCGACGGCCGATGCCCATCCGGCGTTCATGGGATTGGTTAAGGGTGCTTGGGAGGGCTGTTTCTGAGCCAGATGGCCTCTATGAGCCAGCGCGTGCATGACGCGCTTGCGTCGGTGCTAAACGCTATCAGTGTGGCTTGTCTCGGTGAGATGCAGTTAAGATGACTGCAAACGTTGCATTATGCCGGTAGAACGTTGTTGTTGCTAACAGGCTAGCCTGAAAGACGATGCCACATCAACCTACATACCCAACTAAGCCGACTAGCGACTTTGGACTAGCATGTATATTCTACGATGCACAAGTAAGGTAAAAAGAGTCCAATTTGGTCTGCCCACAAGGCGCGGAAGCTCACAGAGATGCACGCGGGAGTTGGTACGGAAATATGGTCTCTCGAGTTTGGACAGGGGCACAGGGCTCACGGCGGTAGTTCATCAAACAGCCTGCGTGCTAACACCTAGTTTAATAGCAGTCTCCCTGGCAGCTTCTTTCCCTTCGCATTCGCGCGAACTCTTGACTATTGCCGTGACCAGCTGCGTTTCTGCTTCGGGATACATCCTCGCCTGTGAACTTGTGAACATGACTGTCGAGTAGAGCATGGCGAGGCCTAAAGAAATGTGCTGTGCAGGCACAGGAGTGGGTTATGAGCAGTCTCAACCGCGCGGGGGCTTGGGCCCCGCATACAGCTGAATGAAGTTGCGGAGGAGTATAACATGCTGTTTTGGAGGCGAGCCAAGGGCTTCCGACCCTGCGGACGCAACGGTCACTTCGGCTGTCGCGGCGGAGGCACGACCCGTGGCCGCAGCAGAGCCCTCAATCCATGTGCCACATGCGTCTGCCACTGAAACGATCACCGCTGCTGGCCAGCGTCGCAGCGGCAAAGCTGTTCCCACGCAGCCGGGTGCGGAGCCTGCTGTGCAGGCTGACGCGCCCGCGCACCTGCCGCCTCCCGGCCCCCGCCGATCCCATGAGCCGGCCGCGCCCCACTCGCACAACGGCACTCCCACGATCTCCCAAGGCAGCGCCCGCGCGGCGTCGCCCCTCGCGGCCACCGCAACCGGCTCGCCGTCGCCCTTCGCCAACTCCGACCTCCGCTACCACCGCATCGTGGACCACCCGCTGTCCGGGGACCAGCTCCCGCTGCGGCACCCTGCTGACCCACATGGCCCTGGCCGCCCTCCCTTCCACCTGGACGCCAACATCGCCTCCATGGCCGACGCCGCCGCAATGGCCGTCGCCACAGTAGCCCGCCTCAGCCCCATGCACTCCCGCTCCCTGTCCACCCGCCAGCGCGCCACAGCCGCCGGCACCCGGCCGCCCTCCTCCCTCGCCGCCACCAACCAGCACTCCCCCGTCTCCCTCAGCGCCGCGGCCGCCGCCGCAGCCGCCAGCGGCGCTCTGTCGCTCCCCCATCAAGCGCTGTTCAACGACGACAGCAGCACGGTGTCCATCCCCACGGAGGACGACGGAGACGACGGCCTGCCCTCGCCCTCCGACACCGCCTCCCCCGCAGCCGCGCTGGCCGCCAGCCGCCGCTCGCGCGCCTCGCACGGCCCCGGCGGCGTCCGCGGCCTGGGCGCGCACGCGGAGGAGGCTGCCTTCATCCGCGGCACGCTGGCGGCCCTCAAGCAGGCCACCCTGGCGGGATTCGAGGACCCCGGCAAGGGGGAGGTGCTGCCGGGGCTGCCGCGAGCCCACACGCCGCACAATAGCCACCGCCTGCCTGTGCTGGGCGGGGGCGGCATGGGGCTGGGCCCGGGGCACCTTGGCGTGGGGCCGGTGGCGGGGATGGGGGTGGTTGGCGGAGGGGGGGCAAGCGGTGCCAGCTCGATGGGGGCCCCAGGGGCTCCCGCGGCGCGCAGTGCGCTGAGCCCGCTGGTGCACGAGGCCAACCTGGCGGCGCTGCTGGGCTCGCTGAGTGGCATCATGGGGCCCACGTCGGCGGGGGCAGGCATGGGCGCGTCAGGGTCGATGGCGGGCTGCGGCAGCTCTGGGCCGGCAGCGACTTGGACCGGCGTAATGGGTGGCGAGGGTCCTAGGTCCGCGCACCAACTGCCACTGGGAGGGGCCCGCTCACCCTTTCAGATGATGGGCCCGGGGTCAACTGGCCCCGGTGGCAGTGCCAGTTTCGGCGGGGGCGATGGCAGCGGCGGGCCCAGGGGTGGGGGTGGGGGCTACATCATGGCGGCGTCGCTGCTGGTGTCCGGGGGCGCGGGGGATGGCGGCAGCGCCAGCGGCACGGGCGGGGGCTACGGCGTGCTGGGGCGCGACACCAACGCCACGCTGGTCGCCAGCGGCCGCGCCAGCTTGAGCGAGAGCTGGTCGCTGCTGGCGGGCGCCGGACCGGGGGGCACCGGCCCGGCGGCGGGCGGGCCGCGGCCGGTGTCCGACGGCGCCATGCCGCCGTCGCTTGCGTCGCAGCGGCAGCGGCGGCAGCAGCAGCAGCAGCAGGAACAGCAGCAGCACGTGCCTCAACAACAGCGTTTGAGCGTAACGGGGGGAAGCAATGGCGCATGGTCTTGGGTGGGTCCGTCCAGCAGCGGCATGGGCCAGCGGCCCGCCAGCGGCAGTGGGGAGGCGCCCGGCGGGGCGGCAGGCGTTGGGGCCCCCAGCGGCGGCCTCGGCGTCAGCGGGCCCTTGGATGACGGCCGCAGCTACGCAGACGTGCTGCAGGAGATCTTCCAGAGGGCCCTGGTGCAGCAGCAGCAGATGCGCTTGCAGCAGCAACACCAGCAGCAGCAGCAGCAGCAGCAACACCAGGAGCTGTCCCGCGCGCCCAGTCGCCAGACCGTGGACGACAGCGGCAATGCGCCCAGCCTGCTGCAGCCGCAGGCGCCGCCTCCGTGGCCAGGGCAGGCAGTGTCCGCCCCCGGGCCGCCCTCCGCTGGTCCCGCCTGGCCGGCAGCGGCGTGGCCCGAGCCAAGGGTGCCGGCCGACGTGGCAGGGCTACAGCAACGGCAGCAGCAGCAACCGGTGTCGCAGGCGGCGCCGGAGCTGCAGCCGCTGCCCCTCCCGCACATCTTCAAGACGCCGCCGCCGCCATCCGAGCTTTCGCCAGCGGAGGCGACCGAAGGAGAAGGCGGCGTTCCGATGGCCGATCGGTTCAGGTATGCTCGAGCTGCTGTACACCGCTATCCTGCCGTTCCATGGCCGAACAGCAACTGCCCCCGCCGCCTTTCTGTGCCTCCTGGACCTGCAACCCAACTGCAGAGCGCCCGACAGCTGAAGTAGTGCTGCCGCCTTGCCCTCCCTCCGCGCCGCAGGTCGCACGTGTCCGGGCTGTCGGCCACCAGCACGGAGGCGCTGGTATCCGTCACCCTGCCGGACATCGTCAGGGCAGCGGGCGGCTCCACAACCTCAGGGGGCACCGCGCCCGGCGGAGGCGGCGGCGGCAGCAGCGCGCGTGCCGTGCAGTCGGGGTCCGCCAGCGGCTCGGCGCAGCACACGCCGTCGCACCTGCAGCCGCGCCAGGCGTCGGAGCAGGAGGGGTCCTGGTCGTGGGCCCAGCCGCGCCACCAGCCCAGATTCGGAGACTCGCAGCCGCTTAGCAACAGGGACGGCCCCGTCTTGCAACAGCGGCAGCAACCGGAACAGCAGCATACCCAGGCGGCCCCGGCTCCCCTGCCCCCGCACCCCAGCCTGCACCCCGACCCGCGGCCGGGCCCTGGCGTCGGCCCGCCCGCCGCCTACAAGCTTGCGGCGGCCGCCATGCAGCCGGGGGAGGACCCGCAGCCACCGCGCAGCGGCGGCGGCGGCGGCTATGACACCAGCAGTGAGTCCGGGCCGTTGAGCCTGCTGCAGCTGCAGATGCAGCTGCAGAGCCAGCAGCAGCAGCAGGAGCAGCAGCAGCAGCAGGGTAAGGAGGACCCGGCAGGCGGGTTTGCTGGTCGGGGGGAGGAGTTGCCGCTGCAGGCGCTGCCTCCCGCTGCTGTGGCCGCGGAGTCGGAGGTGGCGGCGTTCGCGCAGGAGCTGGGGCCCGACCAGCGGCTGGTGCTGCAGCAGCTGGTGCGGGACAAGTGGTCGCCCTTCAGCTTCCCGCTGCTGGCCCCGCCCTCGGCCCCGGCGGCGCACGGCCCTGGGGGCGGGGCCGGGGGCATGGCGCCTGGTGTGCTATGGGCCGCGGAGCGCGGCGGCAGCAGCGGCGGTGCATTTCCGCCGGGTGCTGCACCTGGCCTTTCCTTGGATCCCTACCTCACAGTTCAAAACCCGCCGTGGCCGGGGGCTGCAGGGCCCGTGTCGCAGCAGGGCCCGGGCTCAGCCGGCCCGACCCTCCCGGGCCCCGGTGCGCCTGCCCCACACCCCGCCCACCCGTACGACCACCTGCACGTGGACCTACAGCCAGCCGCCGAGGGCGGCACCTCAGCCGCCACCACCACCGTGACCGGCGGCCCAGGCCTCCCCTCCAGCGTCGCGTCAGCAGTCTGGCCACGCCTTGGCGGCGGCGCTGGCGAATGGTCCCAGTCCACCGCCGCCGCAACACACGCCTCCTCCCCCGCCACCACCGCAGCCGCCACCGCGCCGTGGAGCCCAACCCACGTGTACACCACCCTCAACTCCACAGCCCACGGCCGCGCCCTATCCGCAGGCCTGTCCCCGCCCACCTCCACAGCCCTGTCCAGCGCCTCCCGCGCCCTCACGCCCTCCCAATCCCACTCGCGCTCCCAGTCGAGCCACGTGTCACAGGCGGTGGGCCCGGGCGCCAGCGCGGGGGCGTCCGCGGCGGCCCCGGCAGCACCGCGCGGCATGCCGCGGGTGGACTCCAGCGCCTCCGGCACCATGACAGGCGCCACCACCGCCGCGGCGCGGGCCCTGCTGCGCACCGACTCCATGGGAACAAGCGCGGGCACAGGCACACCGGGGCCAGCGGGGTTGGGCGCAGCGGCGCAGATGCAGAGCGCTGGCGGTGGAGTCGTAAACGGTGCAGATGCTGGCGTTGTAGGCTCCCCGCCGGACCAGGTGCAGGGACGGCAGGCTCGGGATCAGGCGGAGGCGCATGGACCGCACCAGCCACGGCAGGGGCTCCTGAGCGACGGCCTTGGAGCAGCCGGTGCGTCGGAACCGCAGGCGCCCCCTGCTGCCAGCAGCCAGCCCGGCGTGTTTCGTGAAGCAGGCGGCCCCCCGGGGCAGGAGCTCCCGTCCACAGCTGTGCCGCACGGCGGTCCCGCCGCCGCCGCCAGCTGCCTGGACGCATCGGCGGTGGGGCCGGGGGCAGGCGGCTCAGGGTGTACAGGTGCCGTCGCAACAAGCAACGCCATGCCGCCAGGCCCACACAGCGCAGCCGCCAGCACCGCGGCGCCCAGCGCCGTCAGCGGCGGCGGCAACGGCAGCGACGGGCTGGCCAGGGAGGAGAGCCTTGAGCAGGCGCCCACCTTCTCCCAGCTGCCTGACGGCGACCGCGCGCTGCAGGGGGCGGCGGCGGCGGCGGCGGCGGAGCTCGAGGGCAACCCGCCGGCACAACCGCACGACGACAGCGGCGGCGGCGGCAGCGACCTGGTGCTGAGCGCGGGAGTGGGGCTGGGGGAGGCCTACGTGCCGCTGAACGTACGCGCCCGCGTGCCGCAGCGTGTGGGCGTGCTGTCCCCGGAGGTGGCCCCCCACACCGCCGCCGCACCGCAGCACGACCCCCTGCTCGCGGCCCACCCCGACCCGGGGGCCTACCCGGACCCCACGCCCTACCCGGAGCTCCACCCCGGGCCCATTGAACTCACTGGCGGATATGCCGGCGGAGCTGTTGCTGACCTGGCCGACGGGCAGTACGCCCCGCTCACTGGCGCCGACCTGGCCGTGGTGCAGTCCATGGTGGCGCGTCGCTGGTCGCCCTTCTTCGAGATGGCGGCAGCGCTGGAGTCGCCCACCCACCGCCGCGACGCGGCGGGGACGGGCTCCCCAGTTCCTCCCCATCAGCAGCAGCAGCAGCAGCAATACGGCCAGCAGCAGGGCGGGTGGCGCAGCGTGTTTGCCGCCCCAGCCGCCGGCGCGCCCGCGGACGGCGGCATGGGCAGCGGCACCACGTGGGTGTCGCTGCACGCCGGCGCCTCCACGGGCGCGTCGACGCCAGTGCACGACAGCGCGGGGCACGGCGGGGCCGGCGGCGGGGGCGGGGCTGACCGCGGTGCGGATGCCCGGCGGCCTAGCCTGGGGGTGGGCGGCTCCTTCGCCGACTGGAGCGGCCGGCAGCAGGCGGCGGCGGCCGCAGCAGCGCTCGGCCAGGGCGCAGCGTACGGCGGCTGGCTGGGCTCACAGCTTCCGGCTCGGCGTCCTCCGCCTGGCAGTGTAGCAGCTGGCGGAGGCGTGGGGATGGCATCGGATGCCAATGCAGCCGACATGCGTCACCCGCTGGTGCAACCTCCGCAGCCGTCAGGGGCACCCGGGTCGGCGTCCGGGTCGGCGTCCGGGCAGGTGCAGCAGCTGGAGGGTGGCCCGCAGCCGCCGGCGCAGGCGCAGGCTGGGCAGGGCCAGGTGGCCGCCTCCCTGTTCTCCTTTGTGGATGTGGCGGGGGCGCACGGCCAGGGGCAAGGGGAGGGCGGTGCTAGCCCGGTAACAAGTGGGGTTGGCAGCGGCGGCCTTGGGGGCTTACCATAACGTCCTCCGCCGGCCTAGGGCCGCGCACTGGGGGAGGCGGAGCACCGTCTTGAACAGGGGGTACGCGTAAAGCGCGAGTGAACAGGGATTGTAGCGGGTTGGATGAGATATGTGGCGGGTGCGAGCGCTGACACGTGTGAAGATCGGCGCAGATAGACGTTGGTTCAATAGGTCATGAAGAGGAAGAGAGGCTGTCGCCACTCATACGTTTGCAATGTAGGCAATGGTCGTAACCTACTGCCTCTATAAACATGCTCTGCCAATGGATGTCGTAGACGTGCTGCCGGGCACATGTTGTGTCGTGCGTTGCTTGGGGAAGCGTTGGGTTGACGGTGCTGGCAGGCGCCACACCCTCTCATATGCCCAAGTCTGGGGCGCTTGTGTCCCTACCAACACCTGTGGGGCATGGTGCATGGGGAGCGGGGCGCCGTCAACCACAGTGCGGCTCCACGACAGATGTTTGACGTTCCGTTTTGCGGCACTGCTTCAGGGTCGTACATCTGCAATGCAGTGCGCATGCACGTACGTGGGCTGCGTGCACACGTGGTGCAGTTGCGATGCTCAGCTAATGACAGGGGGCTGGTCCAGTGGATTGCAGCTAGGGGGTTGAGGCGGTGAAGGCAAGATGACGTGGACAGCGAACGAGGCGTACTTGTGCTCCAACGTTCCTTGATGATCAGGAAATGGTAGCTCCGCTAGCTCTTGAAGGTGCTCAGGAAGGGCATGGGCGTGTAGAGCTGCGGTTGGACAAGTTGTTCCTGCTTTTGCGGCGGTCTCTAGTTGCTTTGCGTTACGCTTGGGGAATGCACGCTACCCAGTACTGGATGCGGTTTTTCACTTGGTGCCTTGGGGGCAACAAACTTGCTTTTAGGTAGACGTGCAGAGTAGCATTTCTGGTGTGTCAAAACCTAACCTACAGCTGTCCTAAATTGATCCATAGATACGGGTCCGCAAGTAGCATGCGGCAAACGTGCCCCCGTGGGCGCCTGGCCACGCGGCCAGCACATCTGGGGGCTGCTGACCTGTGCGCCCGCAGCAGGCTGCATTGGGGCCCAGGCGAAACCTGAAGAGTGCATGCATGGCTGCAGTCGTGCATCCGTTGCCGCGATGCGCTGCGTGGGGCTGGTGGGGCTTGGGGCTGGTGGGGGCCTGGTGCGTCAGCTCCGTGGGCAGCCTGCCGCACGACCACACGTGTGTTTTAGGTGGCAATGGGCAACTGCCGCGTGATGCTGCATTCAGCCTGATTCGGTGCGGAAGGTGTTCCTGGCAATGTCTACAGGGTCCGTACGTGACAACGGCTAGAACAACTGCTTGTCGCGTGTGCCGTGCGAGGACATTCTTGCCTGGGTGTGGCGTGTGGCATGGGTTCTTCCCGAAACTGCGAAGCACAGCTAATCTCTGTGTACTGTGCCCCTCGCATGTGTTTCTCTGCCGTCTCTGCTGTGCCTTGGCACCTGCACAGCTCTCGGTGTTGCGCCTTCCGCGACGGCACGTGGCTGTCACGACTGTTCAGCATTCTGTCGGCATGTGCAGCGCTAGTTTGCACATGTGCACTGCTGCTGCTGGCTCCCTGCAATTCCAGGTTCAACATGCCTGTCCCAGTGTCCCTCCACGCTTACATTCGGGTTAGCGAAGCATGCCTGGGAGCAGGCGGCACAGCGTTCAGCACTTGATAACCGGCCCCTGCCCCGGTCAGCCCAAAACTCGCCCTTGCGCTTCCTCAACGCGTTGTCGGCCCCACGTTCATATGCCAGCACCCTCGGCATAGCTACCCACGGACGCCGGCCACAGCTGAGGCGACAACCCAACAGCGCCATGCTCTCAACCTCTCTCGCTCGTCACGGCCTCTCACACGGCTGCATCCAGATTAGGATTCCGCGCCAGCGGCACACACAAGTTCACTGCTCACAAGCAAAGTCATTCTGCTCCCCCCCGCTCGCAGAGACGTAGCAGACCTCCGCAGCCCGCCTGGCGCCAGCAGCTCTTGCTGGCCCCGGCAGGCCCCTGCCCTGCCCTGCCCTGCCCTATGGAGCCAGGTGCTGGTGCGCTCCCCGGGCCCGCTCAGGCCTTCACCTTGGCCTTGGACAGAGCCTGCGCAGGAGGGCCACGTCACCACGTCCGTCAGGGCCACGACAGGCTCAAGGAAAAGCTGTGAGGCCCGGCAGCGGCGTGGCCCAGAGTGGCCATTCGAGAGGCAAGGTTTGCCGATACGCCGAAGTCGGACCCCTCGCATAAAAAAGGCACATGTGGAGCCAGGATGCCCCGTTCCGTGTTGTGCAGCGGCCGAAGCCAAGGGAGGCCCGTGGGGGCACGAGTGGGTACGGATGCATGGGCCAAGCCCTGGGCACGGCCCGCTGGCGGCGTGTAGCGGCACTGCCCCACACCCCGCTGCAACCCGCCCCGTTGCTCCGCCAAGCGAGCAGCAGACGCACAGCAGACATGCCGTTGACTACCCTGCAGCGAGCTGAGGTTCGGCGCGCCGCTACCCATCTCACCGTGACCCGGCCATCAGTGACGTGGCCCCACTATGCCGTACACTCCCAGGTTGCCGCACACCCCTCCCCCCGCGCCGTACGTCTCCCGTGCCGTACCCTGAGCGCCTCGTCCACGTGCTGCTCCACGTTGAACTGGTCGTTGAAGGACAGCACCACCTGGCCGTTGACGTCGATCACGTACGTCTGGCGGCCGGGCAGCAGGCCCAGCAGGTCGGCCTTGATGCCGAACGTCTGCACGAAGGGGAAGGGGGAGGGAAGGGACAGCCGTGTGCATCTTGAGCAAGTCCATGTTCGGCTAAAGACGCTGGTCAGCCAGTTCCACCATCCCGCATGAAGGGCGCAGGGCCTGGTAAGCCCAGGCCGGCTCAACTTGACCCGAAATAGGGATTGCAGGCCTACCGTATGCTCAGGTGGGGTCGAGCTGGGGTTGGAAGGTCCAGACGTACTACAGGGGTGGCCAGCGGGCATGCGGTGTGTGGCCACGATGCTCCCACTGCTGATGTGCAGGTCGGGCCGATACGCAGACGTGCTCTGACGGCCCCGGCGTACGCACCTTGCGCAGGATGGAGCCCTGGTCGCTGAGCAGCGGGAACTGCAGGTTGTTGGACTTGGCGAACGCGGCGTTCTCCTCAGGGGTGTCCGAGCTCTGCAGCGGAACAGTCGCCACGTGTAAGTTTCTTCGTCATTGTGGCGGTGCTGTCGTCATGGGTGCGCAGTGCCAGTCAGTGGAGGTCAGGGGATGTGTGCTCTCGCAGGGGCAGCAAGGCCGTTACCCTACCCAAAGCGTACACATGCTGAACATGCAAGCCATTTCCTTCCTCCTTCCTTCGCAACCCTAGCATGGGATCTTGTCCAAGGAGCAGGATGGGCTGGGCAGGTCAGCTGGGCCAGGTGCAGGGCTCCACCACTGGCCCCACGTCTGCGGCCCTGCGCCCCAGCCCCTCTGCCACCGCCCAGGCCCCCGTGCGCGCCCCCTTTTTAGCCTCCCTCGCCCTGCACCCAGTGCCCACGCTCCCCTCCCCGACGGAGCCCCTGCCTCCCTGCCCCATGTGAACCCACATCCCAACTGCCCCCACGCCTCTCCCCGCACCCACAATGCCGAACACGGCGGCACCGGCGGCCTCGAAGCGGGAGAACTCGTCACGGAAGCGGCACGCCTGGGGGGAGCAAGCGAGGAGGGTTCTGGGGGGTTCCGAGGAGCTGTTCCGAGCGCAGGCGGCATGCGAGGCAAAGCGCCGTGGACAGCTGCTGCAGCGCTGTGCCAGGAGTGCTTGACTGATGCAGTCTGCACGATGGGCAATTATGCCAAGCGCCAGGGACGGCGCAACCAGGGTCCTCTCCTGCCGCAGAGTTCCCGAGTTCCGAGTGCCGCTGCTGCGCGTGTGCGTTCTCACAGTGGACCGCAAGAGTGGTTACAGGCCCCATGCTCATCCACGGCGTATCCACCAACCGCCTAGCGTTTCCACATGGCCTACCGCATATCACCTGACGCCTGTCCCCAAAGGCCGGTGCCCACCCCGTGTCCCACCCACCTCCTTGGTGCAGCCGGGGGTGGCGGCCTTGGGGTAGAAGAACCTGCACGCCGGGGGCGGCGGGGTAAGGGTTGGCGGGGGGCACGCCGCAGTTTCAGGCACGCCTGCACGCAGGCGTGTAGGCGTGCCAGGCATGCACACGAGGGCACGCGGGATGGCATCAAGGGCATTCCGGGGCCGACCATACACGTGGCCTGGTGGCCAGGTCGACCTCCCGCTGCTTCTCCTCGACCCCTAGTCCCACTCACAACACAACCGTGCTCTACCGTGCTGTCGCAACGCCTGCTTTGTCATTTTACATTGTCATCACGCAACTGCATGGCTACTCACAGCACGACCGGCTTCTTGCCCTTGAAGGAGGACAGCGACACGCTGCCGCCCTGGCTGGAGCGTAGCACCCTTTTGGGGGGCAGGGGAAGGGGAGGGGCCCGGGACGGCGTTACGGAGGGCAGCGTCCCGTGCGCTGGTAGAAGCTTTCAGGCCGGCAAGTGGTCAAACAGGAGCGTCCTTGAGCGCCCGACCAGCGGGCGCGGCCTGTTTGTGAGGCCGAACGGCCGCGGAGTGAACGAACCAGCAACACCATGACCAGCTGTCATGACCATTCGCTGTGTTGGTCGCTTACTTGTAGTAGTTGGGGTAGTCGTCCATCTTGTCGCCCACCTTGAGCTCGGCCTGTTGGCGTGTTTGGTCGAGTGAGCGTTAGCGATTGCCGATGGATGTTGTGCCTTGTAGGTTCTAGACTCACCGGACACTGAGCGTCCAATTCTGTCTAATTGTTATCCATTCTTTCGCAGTAATGCGTTTGAAAGCGACCCAGTAAGGAGTGGCATCAAGCGGAGTCCGTCTCACGAGGAAACAGGGCTCATGAAAACGCCGTGCGTCATAACACCAACCTTGACGACCAGAGCCTGGGCGCGCTGCACGCGGGGAGCAGCGCGGAACGCAGCGACTGGGGCCGGGGCCACAGCGCGGCGAGCCACGGGGCGCACAGCCACAGCGTTCTTGGATGCCAGCATCTTTCAGAGTGTATGTAACAACCGCTGTGCTGAAGAGTGTACCTGAGATTGCGACGTTGGGCACGTAGAAGCTCCAGCGATCAGAGTCAAGGGAGGCTCGAGCTTCTTCGGTTGCGGTTGCAGAGACTGTGACGGAGGCCCAATTGGGGAACCGACCTTCCATGCTTCGGTAAACCGTTTGATGAAGGATCCTAATTTTGCAAGTCGGCGCAGGAACGGGTTCCCGTAGCCCTCAGACTCGACCCTGGCACCTTCCTTGACACCTGGCCGGGAAGCGGGCGGGGCCGCATCCCCCGGCAGCGTTGCACACCCGCCTGCAGCCACTGCGTTTCCACGTTTGGACAATGGGCACTCACCGGCACACTTCCGTGTGCGCACCGTGGTAACTCCCACGGGTTGGGCATGGCGCCTGACCCCTGAGCCCTGACACGGGTCCAGCCTGTCAGCGACCGTCTTCCCCCACGGTCACCCGAAGGCTTGATCGATACCAGTAAGGCTCACATTTTACGCCTGACACTTAGACCTACACCAAGCTACGCCAGGGCAGCAGTGGGAGCACGAGGGCCGCGCCCATCAGCTCCACTTCTTACCAGTTCTTACGCAGGGTCCCGCTCAGGGGCTCCCCTGTTCCCGCTTGAGCCTGCTAGAACGGGCTGGAGGGCTTTGCTCTTCCCCAATCCCCATGGAGCCAAAACCTCCTGCCAGCGATAGCCAGCTGTACCGGTATGCCTCAGCAAAGGTATGTGCCCTGGTGGGGCAGGTGTAAGTCTGTGCTCCTGTGGCGCTGTGGGTCGGGGCACCCCTGCGCGCCGTGCCGTGCTGCACAGCCCACGTGCACGCCGCTACGTCGCTTGATCTTCATGAGCACCAGGCTTGCTCACTGCTCCCAACGGCTGGACGTGCCGCCTCTGATGTGCGGACCCCTGCACAGTAGCGGGCGAGGCAAGGCCAACCTGCTGGCAAGACGGGAGCGACGCAAGGTCGACACATACAGGAAGCTGTGAGCAAGGCACCAGCTGGCATCAGGCAAGGCACGATAAGGGTCCCATGCCGCGGTCAGTCTTTTTTGCACTGCAATGACTAACGCACAGTAGTATGTGTTTACGATAATACTTCCCTGCGCCGCCCGATTGACGTGAGGGTAGCTGCCGTCGCGACAGGTGAGGACCCTCCGCGGCGGTTGACAGCCATCAAACCACCCCCGCCCCAATGAAATGCTGCCGTGCCGGGCCCACTCCAACATCTACCAACATTCACCGCGACACGAATACACGTACTTCAACAATAGTAGTACAGTTGCGCAGGCCACTGTCGCGGCCCCATCCCCAGCACGTTCTCTCAGCGCTCAGTCGATTGCCACGACCCGGCGGGTCGCTCACTTTGCGCGCAGCATCTATCGACAGCGTGTCATTTGTAATTTGCTGCTCCATCCTACAACACACAAGCAGCAAGTCTTATTCACTCAAGAACTTGAAGCCATGGCTGGTGCTTCGGGCAGCTGCAGCGCGCTGACGGCCCGCCGGCCCGCCTCCGCCGCCACCCACGCAGCGCAGCCTACACAAGGCGCCCCCACCACCAGCAGCCGACAGCGGCGCACACGCGGCCGCCTGCTGGGTCCGCTGGCCGCTGCCTCGGGTCTGGCGGTGGTGCTGCTGGTGGCGTGCAGCTCGGGTGCGTCCGCCGCTGTGCGCGCCGTGGGCCGGGGACGGAGAAGGGAGCCGCATTGAGGCGGGGCGACAGGTTGGCCTCGTGCTGGCCGCTTGCACGGACGGGTACAAGCACTACCACATTGCGTCAGCAGCAGGATCATAGGCGGCGCAGGACGCACTGCAACTCCCGCACTGCAACTTTGGAACCTCCTCGCCCGCTCTCCTCCCTTCCACCCCCCATGGCCCACTCCCCAGGGAGCCTGCTGGTGCGCGGCCAGTCCTACCTGCCCGCCACCATGATCGACGCAATGGAGGCGGCGCTGTTCCTCAACAAGTTCCTGGTGAGGGGTGCAGGCGGGCGGCCGTGCGGGTAGGGGTGTGGGGCTACGGGACGTAAGCACAGGTGTCAAGAAGCATGGCGCCACACAGGACAGCCGGGCACGTGGGACCGCTGGCCAGTTGGTCAGCGCAAACAGAGGAGATGAGGTTGCCGGTTGCCTCCTTGACGCCCACAGGACATCGCTGCAAAGCACCGTGCGCGCATACGGGCACCACCGCCAACCGGGTTTCCTTGGCTGGGCTCACGGCGGGGGCTCAACCCCCTCTCCCCCGCAGGACGCCTCCGACGTGACCGGCTGGTACGACAAGTTCCTGGAGCCCAGCTTCAGCGGCACAGTCTTTGCGCCGGTGGACCAGGTGGGGGGGGGGCGGGCGGCAGGTGTCTGGCGCTGCAGCCTAAAACCAGTCAGGGTGCTGTAGCCTGCATGTAAATGCCGCTGCTGCTGCCGCTGCTGCTGCTACTCCCCGGGTCCGCCTTCCAACTCCACGGATTACACGCAAGCCCGCATGTACTTTTTCTTGCCTTACAAGCCTCACACCAACCACACTCGTACCATCCCACCGCCTCCCCGCCAAGCCGCCACTCACCCTTCCCCTCCCCCACCCCCAGGGCTTCGACGCGCTGCTGGCCAAGGCCAACGCCACGTGGGACGACATGCTGTCCGCCTCCATGAACGACACGCTGGCCGCCATCGTGGGGCTGCACGTGGTGCCGGGGCCGCAGCCGCTGTTCCCGCTGTCGGACGTGCGGGACGGCCAGCCGCTGGCCACCGCGACGGGCCGCGACATCTACCTGCGCCGCGAGTAAGTGGGTCCGCGTGCCGCAGCAGGGATGCAGGGCATGAATGTGACGTTGCTTGTGTGAATGCACAGCCCAGGGGATGGCATGGATGCACACTGGCCGTCCCACAGCTGGCTCCGTGCCCAGCTGTGCCCTGTCACTTGCCACCCGGGGGAGGCTCCCTCTGCACACAATCGCTCGGCCCCGGACCGGTGTACCTCGACACCCAATCGTGCCGGCAGGAACCCCCATCGGGATTCCTTTGCACGTGTATGTGCTGCCTCCTCTTCCTCTTCTCCCACGCCGCGTTCCCTCCTCCTCGCCCTCCCCCTCCCACTGGCCCCTGCCCCCCTTGGCCCCCTGCCCCTCCGAACCCTCCGCCCTCCAAGCGTGCCCGGCATCACGCACGTGTACGCGGTTGAGCGGCCCGAGCTGGACCCCCTCAACTTCGGCACCGTGCTGCAGTACCAGGAGATCAGGGGAGGCAAGGTGGGCGGGGGAGGGGGAGGGGGAGGCTGGGCTGGGCCGAGGGCCAGGGGATGGGGAGGCCGCGGCGTTCCACCACCTGTCGGGCCTCGTGTTGCGACGTGCCCTTGGTCGCTCACGCCTCGTGCTCACGCCGCCCCGCTGCTCCGCCGCCCCGTGCCTACCGCGCTGCTCCCCCACCCCATCCCCCATCCCCTATCCCCTCAGGCCATCCTGTACGTCATCGACAAGCCGCTGGTGCCGCCCGCCGACACCGCCGCCGCACCGCAGCCGCAGGCCGCCACCTACCAGCGCCGCCGCGGGCCCAGCCGCAAGGCACACTTCTGAGCCCCCGTGGGGGCCGACGGAGGCAGGGGCGTGACGCAGAGCGACACGTGTGCACGCGCGGGGCGAGGGCAGGGCATGGGGTTGGGAGGTGGTGAAGGGTGGGAGTGTTGTGTGCGGGACTGCTGTACGGTGTGGTGTGGGTTGGTGGCTTCACTGGGAGTGTGGCGGGCGGTAGGCGCTGCCACCTACCCCAACAGCCTGGTGGGCCTATGTGGGGGCTGGCGTGGGGTGCGACGCTAAGGGGCCGTACGGTCGCCGCTAAGCCACGGGTTAGGTACTAGGTAGGCAGGGTGTATTAACAGGGAGGTGCGGCGTTTGCCGGTGGAGCAGCTTCCCGCGGATGCAGCGGGTATGGGGGGAGGGGGAAGGTAGGCCGTTTCAAAGTGGTGACCGCAAGGCCAAGGCAAAGGCATGCATTGCACAGCCACGGGGCAGCCGAGCCCCTGGTGCTGAGCGTCACGGCCTGGCAGTCGCACAGCGTGGGATGGGCCTCCGCGGCACCGGTTGGGTGTGCAGTTCGCCGTGGGTTAGGGGTAGCTGTGGGTGTTGCTTTGTGGGTTAGTATTGCTTATGGCGACTCCGTGTCAGCTAGGCATTCATCAACGGTTGAACCCGAACCGCTTTCATGCATTGGATGCCCATCTCAGGCAAGCACGCGTCACTCTCTGGACAGCGCATTCAGTGTAACAGGATGATGAGGTGACACCCAGCTGACCGTGCGCCACATGTCCGTCGCTCCGTGCGCCGGCCCCTTCGAAGTGCGGCTTGCACACCGACGGCAGGCACAGTAGCACACTCTACGGCGCAACGGCGGTTCTCTTGTAGTGCTACCAGCACGCCAGGGGCTGCGTGCGCTCCTTGGGCCGCCAGCCCTGCAGCTGCACCTCACGCCCACCTGGGTGCCACGGCACGTGGCATGGCACGGGGCAGCACGGGGGCACCCCACCTGAACGTTAGTTGGTGCCTGGCTGCCTGCTGCGCTGAAACGGGCGGGCCAGGGAGCCCTGCTGGCTGGTCAGCACAAGGGTAGAGTTGGTTCAAGGTGCAGCTGGGGCTGGCTGGGGGCAGCGCCGGCACAACGGCGGCATGGGCATGGGCATGCTAGGTTGCCACGCGTCGCGGCTGGCCGCAGGCTGCATGGGTGTGTGCCCAGCGGATGGACTGTGAGGTACACCTGTTGACAACCAGCGTAGTGGTGAGTAGGGCAACCCTAGTGGCATGGCATGTCTGTGTGGTGCACACACGCTGGCAAGTGCTCTCACGCTCAGCCTGCACACCAACCTGCAGTGCATGACCGCGCCGCCGGCCGTGCCACGCGCCCACGCCCCGGACAACCATTGCCATCCACAAAGGACGAAAGCCGAGTTATAAACACTCATCCACGCTCGACGCAACCCTAGATGACCGACACCGAAGCAACTCCACCCCCTCAAACGTCTGACGCCAGCGCCCGGCACATGGATGGCGCAGGGCGACAGTGCCTGCACAGTACCCACCGCGTTAGGGTCCATTGGGTTGCATGCAGGCAGGACCCCGATGGTACGCAGACAGGATCCAAATTGCATGCAGACAAGATCCAGAGAATATGAAGTTCTGCACAACGCGTCACACGCGGCAACTTGAAGCATGCACTCACTTTTAACCTTCGCGCCGAGCCCCACGCACCAATCTATACCACTGGCCAACCGCCTGTGACAGCGGTCGCCGTCCCCGCACATCCGCACACCCCTGCCTGCAGCCCCGCACAGTCGGCACCCACCTATCACGGTACCCAGCGGCATCCGTTCACTCGTGTGCCCATGCAGGGCCCCCCCGTGCCAATGGCGTACAAGCCGACTGCAGACCACCTATACTTCCAGTTGGCTATCGACACTAGCGTTGCAGGTATGTAGCCAAACTAATGACCACAGCCGAATGGTGCAGGTATGTAGGGACAAGCACAACAGCCACTGATATATGCACATTTTCAACTCACAAAAAGCAAAGCCATCAACGGCCGTAATCAAATTGCAACCAAATACGCCTCGGCGCCACTGTAACATCCGCCATACCTCCCGACACGTGCAGCATGGTGGAGCTGGAGCAGCAACCAGCAGGGGACGAGGTGGCATCGCCGCCAGACCAAGACCCAGCGGCGTGTGCCGGGCTGCTGCGCGAGGCAGTGACGCACGCGTGTCAAGTCCCCGCAGCCGTGCAGCCGTGCACACCGCAAGCGCAGCTCCCCTGGTCCGCTGCATCAGCCCCAACCCCCTGACACACACCAGGTGGGTCCAGGCCCCTGCAACATGCCCTGCTACGCCATCATAACATACGTGCAAAACACTTGCGGCTCACGTCATATTCAACTCTTCAGGGACCGCCGTCGGGCCTCCACCGCCCCACACGCCTGCGCGAGGCCCGGCTGAACCTCGCCTGTGCCGCGCGCTCACGGTAGCCGCCAGCGCACCAGCCCGCCAGGAGCACGAGTAAGACCCCCAGCTTCCAGTGTCATTGCGTACTTGTGCCCCTCGGCCCCCCAGCACACAGTCCTCGAGCCCAGCAGCACAATTAGCGGCAGCAGCGCACCGGGCACCTCCACCGCCCGACAACCCCAACCGCACGCTACGGCCGCCGGGGCTGCTGCTACCTGTTGCTCTGTAACAACACGCTGCTTGCAGTTCCTAAATGCAGCGATGCCCCACCGCCTGCTGCGGACACGTGTCCCCAGCCGTGCCCTACGTACAGTTACCTCCAATGCGACAGCACAAATGAGGATATGGGATGCGGCAATACGTGCTTCATGGCGCTACGTGCACCAGTCCCCGCATGCCAGATGCACCAGTCCCGCAGCCCCAGTCCCTGATGCAGCTCCATGCTTCCTACCCCACGGTACGGCGTGGGGGCTGTGCACAGGTAGGGGTCACCCGACAGCACACCACACCGGCAAGACAAGATCCCCGCCTGTCCCTATCCCTCATCGTCCTCGCCCCCGGCCGCACCATGCCTCACCCACCAGCTTGGGTACTACGAGGCCCCACAGCTGCCACTACGTTCGACTGCCCCTGCGCAGTACACGCCACGTGACAAACGCCTTCTCAACCGCCACAGCCCCACCCGCGCCACACCGCCGCAAACACCGGACATATGCGGTGCCGCAAACTGTGCCCGCGTGTGCAGGAGGCAGAGCCCCGTGCACCACACAGCGTTCCTCCAGCCCTACAGCGCGCCCCAGCACCACCCGCAGCTCACCCGTGCAGCCTCGACCCACGGTGGGACCAGCCTGCTGGGGCTTCCCTCCGTACCATCAAGCCCACTGGTAGTCCCGCCAACACAGCCGGTGCCCACCTGCCCGTGCTGGGTCCCTGCGAGTACGCTTGAGTGCAATGTGCTCAGTGCCCCGCCGCCGCTGCCACAGCGCCGCTGCAGGGCGCCTGAGCCACCACACCACACCGCACAACACACCCCTCAACTCCAATCCGCGCGTTCTAGCCCACCATGTTGCAACTTTTGCAGCGAAAGCGCCCCAGCACAGTGCCACTTGATGCATGTCCCCCCAAAGTGTGCGGCAGACAGCGGTCCAAAGTGCTAGTTCCTGCACTGCTGCTCTGTGTTATCAAACCGCCAAGCCCCAGCAATGCAAACCGTGTAGCCCTTGCGTCCTTTCTAGCATGGCATGACCCACAGCAGTAAGTATACGACATGACAAACGCATGACAAAGCAAATCGCCCGGAACCCTCTAGTAACTTCAGACTGGTTTGCATTCAGCATTAGGATCAGCTCCCAGTACGTCATTTGCATCTCAACCGCTACTTATGCCAGGCGCCACGGTTCACAGTAAAGCTTCACCGAGGCCGAGGTGTGCGCGCCGCTCCAGTCAGCGCTTGGGGCCATGCGCACGCAACGCGCAGCAGGGGGCGGGCGGACCCCGGACCCCCCGCCTACAAGCTCCGTCTGTCCGGTTGTGCTCCTTCCGCCAGCACCCCCCCCCCACCGCCCTCCAGAGCACACGGCGCTGCACGGTGCAGCACCACAGCGCCCGTTAACCCCGGTTTCCTTGCGTACGCGTACCCCACTCCCGCATGTGCATGAGCACCGCCGAAGCTAACTCCTACACCGACCGTGCCACCCAGTGAGCCCACAGCCCACAGCCATACCCTGACGCCAACAATACGGCTTCATCCGCACATCCATCCGTGCAGGCTATCGCCTATCCAAAGGCACTAAACATTTCTCCTCAAGCCCACTAGCAAAGAACACGCCAGAGGCCGCTCTAGAGGCACAATTATTGTGAAGGCATCAGCCCAGTCTCTCCCGTCGCCCGCCCTGCAAAAAGGCGCAATGGTATGAAAGCAGTGCAGCAAGGTGCAGGACGGGTAGCGCACACACACACCTCGTTGTAGAGCCCCGCCCGCCATGCCATGCGATGCCGGGGGGCGCCCCCGCCGTCCACCAACCGGCCCTGCATGCCCGGGCCCTCCTCGGCCCGGCTGGCCGCCTCGCGCACGGTACACTCCAGCTGGTGGCAGTTTAAACCGCGTTGTTGCCGTGGTAAGCCTGTTTGACTTGCAGGATCGCAATGCTGCCAACAGCACCTGCTGCTACTGCTTCTGCTACTGCTATTGCTACTGCTGCTGCTGCTGTGCGCGCCTGCGCGCTCGAGCTTTCTCGTGCAGCTCGGTTCGCACGTCTGACTCAATCTTGGTCAACACCTGCGGGCGGGGCGGGCCAGGGCGGGCGCCACGTCAAGGCCCTCCGCCCAGTGCACAGGCAGCGCAAACGCAGCCCACACTGCGAGGCCAAGGGACCCAGGGCGGGCGCCACGTCAAGGTCAAGGTCAAGGTCAAGGTCAAGGTCAAGGTACGGACGAAGGCACACGGCCCACGGGCAGTGCCGCCCCTCGGGCGTGGGCGAGGTGGGCGTGCAGGGCGCTGGTGCTGCCCTCGCCCCGCCCACGCCCTGCCCACGCCCTGCGCTCGCGCCCGGCCCTCCTCCCCCGTACCTTGACAATCGCCTCGAAGCTGGGCCGCTGCTCCAGCCGGGCATCCAGGCACGCCCTGCCCAGCTTGACCAGCGCGGAGTGGGCGCCGGAGGGCCACTCGGGGCGCAGCTGCGGGGGTGAAGGGCGGCGGGGACCGGTGGTGCCGCAGTACAGTTAGGCGTGGACTCGTTCAGCCCATCACATCGGTAGTTCCCGCATATCCGTAACGTGATCCTCTATGTTGGGTACCGTGGGCGTAGCGTCTGGCCCTGTCACCAGCATGCCTTTGGGTTAGGACTGGTCACTCTGCTCCCCAGTCGGAAACCCAAAACCCAGCATGCTCGGTGCGCGATGCAGCGCGCTTACTTCCACGCCTCCCCTGGCTCTCGCCCCGGCCCGGCCCCACCGTGCCCTGCGCCACGCCCAGGAGGATCTGCGGCACCGTGAGGTCCTTGTACGGCACAGGCTCGGACGTCACCAGTTGCCACAACAGGATGCCGAAGGAGAAGACATCTGCAATTGCAGAAAAGATGACGGGCATCGACTATTATCAGTGCGCGGTCGATTGATACCGTCGGCGATCATGCCAGTGCATTGCGAAAAAGATAGTACTAAGCAAACAAATCTTTGGCTAAACGGCCACTCGGAAGCTCTCGGCAAGGTGCCTCATTGTGAGTCCCTCCGTAGGACCTGCCCCCACTGTGCCCCCTCCCCACCCCCTTCCCCTCCCTCCCGGTCCGTGCGCTCACCGCTGGCCCTGTGCCACTTGCCCAGGATGACCTCCGGCGCCATGATGGTGACGGTGGACCAGTGGTGCGCCTCCAGCGGCCGGTCGCGCTCCCCGCGCGCCACCTTGGCCAGCCCGAAGTCCGCCACCATGGCCACGAAGCCGCGGCGGTCGGCGCGGCAGCCGCGCAGCAGCACGTTGCCGGGCTTGAGGTCGCCGTGGATGATGCCGCTAGAGTGCAGGTGGTGCATGCCCTGGGGGCGGGACGGAAGGGCATTAGGAATGTCGGTACAAATGGCGAGCGAAAGCTGGGCGACAGCGGGAACAATGTGGGCAGGCTAGCATCCGCCCATCCCTCAACCCCCGCAGTTGGCTTGCCTCCCTACGGCCCCCCACCGTCAGGCCACCCCACCTGCGCCACGTCCCGGGCTGTGCGCAGCAGCGCTCGCAGCATCACGCGGTGCGAGAAGCGCGCGACCGGGCCGTCCTGATCCGCCAGCGCAGGCGGCCCCTCCATCCTGAATATGCCCTTGCGGATGGCCGCCAGCAGGCTGCCCCTGTCGCAGTACTCCATGATGATGTGCGTCATGTACATGCCGGGCCGAGCCTTGAGGTGCTTCAGCACTTGGCGCACGGACATGGTGGCCTCCTTGGCCATGATGTCGGGGTCGCCGAAGCCGTCCCCGGACTCGAAGGCCGAGTACGCCGATGCTCGTGCGAATGAGGAGCCAACAGTCTCCCCCTGCTGTGACCCCTGCCCCTGCCGCTGCGCTTGCGGCGCGGTACCGGGCTGGGCCCCGTGCGCCACGGCCCCGCCGCCCCCTGCTGCACGTGCAGGCTCGGTCTGCCCCGCCAAGCGCCCCGGGCCGGACAAGCTGGGCGGAACAGCCGTGGCGCCATGTGGTGCCACAGTGCCCTCCTCAGACGCGCTGCTGCCTGTGCTGGACACACCACCGCTTGACGCACCGCTTGGTAAACAAACCCCCGCGGGCCCCGGCAGCGCGGCCGTCCCTCGAGTGGCGTGGAGCTCCGGCTGAGGCGCCCACTGCTGCGCCCCGGACCCCGCCGCCGCCCCAGCGTGGTGCTGCAGCTGCAACATGGCCTCCGCGCCCCGTGAGGCGCGGGCGTACACGCCGCTGCCGGGCGACGTGGCACGGGGCACCGGCGGCAGGGAGAGCAGCTGGGAGCTGGGCGGCCGCAGGGGCTGGCCGCCCTCCCCGGCGGACTGCATCAGCGCCAGGTACAGTTCCTTCGGGCGGGGGATGGGGGAATTCACATCAATGAGGTGCGATAGGTAGACTATTGAGCAGGCTGGGCGGTGAAGGGTCGGCAGTTCGTCAGGTTGTCTTTGTCAGGCCAGGTGCGGGTTTGTGCACCAGGGCAGATGAAGTGCATGCCGGGCCAAACGCCAGGCCAGGGGATAGGCAAGTCATCTGGAACGTTCGGTGTCGGTCTCACCGTGGCCCCTCCGTCCGTGACCAGGGAGCCCCCAGGGGTGTGCCGCGAGGGCTCGGCGAAACACGCCTCCGTGAGGCGCGTCACGGAGAAGGAGTAGGTGTGGATGACGTTGGGGTGGCCAACCTGGGGGCCGGGGAGGCAAGGGGGAGCGACGGAACAGGATCAGCGGTGGGCAGCCGCGGCAAAACCCTCTTCCGTCATCCACCCGCTCTTCCCCTAGCGGCCCCAAGGGTGTCTGCTACGAGGTGCGCTTTCTCCAGCAGTCCCAGTATAAAGAAAAGGTGAGAAGCACCCAAGCCCGGCAAGTGACGGTCAGGGACCCCGAGCGCAGCGGTCTACACGGGCAGCAGAATGATGTGGGCGCCATATCCTTGGCATCAAGACTGCCGCTTCCTGCTGCATGCCTTGCCTTGCAGTCGCACGAGCACGCCTTCAGTTCCGCACCCAGCGTATTCACCAACATGCATGTGCCCCAGCAGCACCTACGTGCACGTTCAAGCCGTAGTGCCTCGCCAGCATGGGCCCCCACACCACGTTGGCGCAGGGCTGTAGCAGCAGCGTGCGAAGGTCCCGGCAGGTGCAGGCTAGCGCCGCTACATCCCGCGCCGAGTCCAGGCATGCCGATGCGGCACGCCAGCACCTTGGTGCCCCACCCCTCGTCCCCCTTCCCTCCTCACCGCGCTGCTGACGACACCCTCCAGCGCAGCGGCGTTGACGTGCTGTGGCTCCTCCGCCAGCATGAACTTGACGGCCACAGGCGCAGACTGCCACACGCCCTGTGCGGGGAAGCGAGCGCGTGTCACTGGTAGCCAGGGCGGCCGGGCAACGCAGGTGCACACGCTCGGCGCAGGGGGGCCGCAGCTCGTCGCTGGCAGCGGCATCACACCTCACAGGCACGTGGCACCCACCCGGAACACGACGCCGCCGCCGCCCTGGCCGATCCACAGCAGCGCGCGGAGATCCCTGGACAGGCGGCCCACGTCCAGCGTGGCCAGCTGCGCCAGCGGCACGGAGGCGGCCAAGGCGCCGCCAGCGCCACCAGCAGCGCCTGCCGCGCCCGCCGCCGCGCCCGCCGCCATGTGGTGCACCATGTGCAGCTCCGCCAGGTTGCGCTGTGCATGGCGCCACGGGTGCAGAGGATTGGAGAGCAGTAGAGAGGGGATAGCACCGCAGCTAGCGTAGCGCAGACAAAGACTGTTGCACTTCGTTACGAACTAGCTGCGAGGGAACCTAACCAGGCCAATCGGCCAGGCGTTGCGTAAGCGGCGACTGGGCTGCACCGACTAGTGCTGCGCGGACCTGTCGCAATGTTGTAGCCAATGCCTTGCTGCGTCAAGGGTAAAGGCGAGCGATCCTGCCACGAACCCAAAGACCCCAACCTCCCAGCATGCCTTTAAATCCACCCCGGTCCTCACATACGTCCCAATGCCCCGCCCACACCCACCTGCGTAAGCGCCTGCGGCGCCGCCACCCGCTGCATCAGGCGATGGTGGTGGCCGCCCTCCGCCTGCCGTGCGTACAACGGCGCAGGGGACGACACCGCGGAGGCGGCAAGAGCAACCGCAGCGGCAGCTGTCGCAGCAGGGGCAGGGCCCAGCGCCAACACCGACGCGCTGGCGCCCGCAGCGCCTGGCTGGTGCAGATTGGCGAGACCGCTAGGATCGTTGGGAAGGTGGCGCCTTGCAGCCCCTGCCGCTGCGTCACTCCCTGCAATGGCAAGGGATGGCGGTAGTGCCCATGGCGGCGGCGCCGCCGTTGAAGCAGCTCCGGGCGCCGCCTGTGCGTGTGCCTGGGAGGCGTGCGCAGGCGCAAGCGCTGGGGCTGAGCGGTGCTCTGCGGCGTCCGCCTGCAGCTCCGACCAGCCGTTGCCCTCCGCCTCCGCCTCGTCCCCGGTCGGCACGCACGAGGACGCTGTGGTGCTCCCCGTCAGGTCTAGGCTGGGCCGCGCAGGGGCGTGCAGCGAGGACGTCGGCGGCGGCCGCCACGCCGCAGGCACCGACACGGCGGGGCTTCCTGTCCGCAGCTCCTGCACTCGGAAGGGCCCCTGGGCCACGGGTGGGCGGCCAGCCACGCCCATGAGGAGGCGGCCGGGCGAGGCACTCGGCCTGCCGCCGACCGCAGCACCCACCTGTACAGGGGCCTTGGGGGGTAGCGCGCTGCCGGCCTGGGCAACGGCTGACAGCGGTCGCTGGTCCCGCTGCTGCTGGTCCTGCTGCGACTGCGTGGATTGCAGCCGGGGTCCGTGTGGCCCAGGCCCCGATGCCTGCGGCGGGCCGTCCATGCCCAGCATGGCCGCCCAGCTGCCCTGCGCGGGGCTGCAGTCAGAGCCTATGCTGGCAGTGGTGTCCAGCATTTGAGGCACCTCGCCCACCGTGCCTGGGGCCGTGCTCATGGCCGCAGACTGCACAGTAAGCACCGTGCAGCCGCCGTGGACCAGCTGGCCGCACACAGGGGCAAGGCCGCCCCGGCCGCCCATGGGGGCCTGGAAGCCGCCTAGGCTGCGCCCCTCTCCGTGTTTCATGACGCCCAGCCTGCCGGAGCGCACGCTGCGGTCCAGGCCCCCACCGGCTGCAGAGCTCCCATACCCGCCCTGGACGCGCGTGGCCAGGGGCTCGCCGTCACCGCCCACCGCCGCTGCAGCGCGCGGAGCCGGGGTGAAGGGCACGTGCTCACTGCCTTGCCACGCTGCCCCGGCGCTGGCGGCGCGCAGCAGGCGGCACGGCCGCCCCGACGGCACGCGAACGTTGCCGGCCCCGGGGCTGGCCGCCCGCGCGCCCGCTGCTGCAAGGCTGTGGCTGGTCACGCGCGTCCACGGCTCCGACAGCGACACCCGCGCCCCCGCCCGCAGCACCAGCGTGGGCAGCGGCCCGCACGGCGCCAACTCCACCTCCCCCAGCCTGGGCACCTCCTCTGTCAGCGCACCGCAGGGGTCCGCCTCGCCGCTGCGAGCGTCGCAGGCCAGAGAGGCCCGCGCCAGGCCCACCGCACGGGACACGGAGCAGGCGGCGGAGCCAGAGCCATTGGAGTGCTCCACGACCCAGTCCACTTGCAAAGCCAGCTCGTCGGAGGCGTGGGCTGGGGTGCTGTGATGCGGGGGAGTGAGGGGCGCCGTGCGAACGGCCGGACATGGCTGCGGCTGCAGAGGGGCAGAGATGCTGCGTTCGGTGTGGTTTGGCACTGCTGCACCCACTATCTCAGCGTTGGGTGCTGTGATGCTGCATTCAATGCTCGTTTCCTTCGTCTCAGCTGCGGGAGGGGACGTGCCGATGGGCGACGGGCCATCTCGGGGCGCCCTGCGGGCCATCGCGGGCAAACAGGCTTCCGGTTGAACAGTGGGTTGCAGGGGGCAAACGGTCTCCATGACACCGGCCGCGACAGGCGGGGCAGGTGAACCACGGGGGTCCAGGCAGCAACACCCACGTGGCTCATCAGAACCCTTGCCAGCGGAATTCCTGCTGCTGCCTTTTCACATGCAAGACTTGCACTGTTCCTGCTGTCTCCGGTTACTCCGTAACCCCTAAGTCGCGCACATCATGGGCAGGACGAGCTTTTTGTCGGCAGGGAGAGGTTTTCGCATTCAAGTTCAACACGGTATGTTTAATTAAGTGTCAGCAGTAAAGAGGCTCTTCTCCTCACCTTTGTTCCTGCGTCAGCAGGGACGACAGAAGAGGCGCAACAGCGACTCCGCCCGTGCAATGATTATCATGCTTGACCTTGATGTAGTCACATGTATTGTTTGCAGCTGACAGTCCCCTGGTTCCACTGGCGACAACCTTACTGCGGAAACCCTGCTGGTCATCGTCGTTGCCAGGTCCTTGGCCTAATGCGCAACACAAAAAGCGCTGCAGCAACATGTAGCAATGGTAATAACGACGAGGACACTAGGACGAGGCACGTTCTGATTTGTGCAACACCATGCTGTTCTCTACAAGCACGGGATATATGTGACCTTAAGGGCAAGTAGCCTGGGGAGCTGACAGCGTCACTGGGCAGAGCAGCACGGCACGGCTACGGTCATTTGTCGGACGGGTGGCAGTGCTGTACGGCTGGGATGTTATTCCTGCTCGCTGCTCGCTGCAAGCAAAAACCTTCTGCGTTAGTCAAAGGAACAAAATTTTATCTCCCATCCGGGTTGCTTGCTTGGGGTTGTTTGCTTACGTTGGAGTCCATGTGCAGCCAAAGTTGGTTCGCATAGCATAATGTCGAGCTGCTCACATGGACGCACGCCGACCTGTAAAGATTCCGCCGAGCCCACCTTGCAACTGCATGTTCACTTTACAAGTATCTTTGTTTGTTAAGGCACCGGGTCTCGCTGAACCTCGTTGCACCTAGCAAGCCTTCTACTGACCGTGGCTCCACTTCTCACGGCAACGTTATTTTGTACTTGATCCTGAAATGGAAGCTTTAACTATGACCCCCTCACTCAGAAGAATGCGTCGTCCCAGTCCGACCTGCTCCCTTGTTATACAGTTACAGTTACAGTTACAGACCCCGAGAGGGGCACGTCCGGAGAGCCAGGGGGCCATAAGGACGAGTACTGCAAAATAATAACTAGTGTGCAGGGGCGGCGGGGCTTATTTGCCACTACCCACACGCCTCACAGCTAGCCGAGCACGCCGTTGGAAGATATGATGCCTTTCTTGCCATACCTCGTCCAGAAATGAAGTAAGCAAGGGCTATGGGGGGGTGCCTAAATCATGATCGAACGCATGTTCCTCTCCTTAAACCGGAGATCACTCTCGTACCGGTCACGAAAGGACTCATAAGCAGGGCACTCACACAGTACATGCAGTTCATCTTCAACGGCTTGCTCATCACCACAAATGCGACACGTACGGCAACGACGCTCACGCCCCTGTGGCCGGTTGACCTC
>QAXN01000458.1:0-31317 GCA_004335795.1 Chlamydomonas sp. 3222
TGCCACGTGTGTAAAAAGATGCGGTGAGGAGGAGTACAATCGCGTATTCAAAGCAGAGTTCAGAGGACTAGACCCTAGACTAGACCGCGTTGGCATGTGCGGTGATGCCTAGTGCCTGTAGGAAGCTGAACAGCATGCCAGCCCACCCGTCATGGACGCATACATTCGTGTTTATAATCTCCCACATACAGTGATAAGCTGCCAGGCCCAGCGCTTCATATCACTCGCAACAGATTCTCAAGCGGTTGGGCGATTCGCTTTCCCCGTACGGTACACAAGTGTGGGCCCAACCTCGCCCCAATAAAGCTCGTGGCTGCCCCTCCTTTGCAGCAGACAATTTTGGTAGTTGTCGCCTGCTTACTGTGCTCCGCGTAAATCGTTGGACCCAGCGTGCCACCAGCCGGGACGTCGGGCAGGTCATCGGTGTGTGCACGCACGTCAGCGCTGACAGTTTCGACACATACAGCGACCTGTCACAGGGATTGGCAATTAGCGAACTTGATTATTAACGTGTCTGTGAATCGCAAGCATGGCTATTGCCAACCGTCATTGCCGCGTCGGCTGGGCCTTCCCAGCGCTAGCGCTTCTGGCCCTGGGCCTACTACTGGTCACTACCGCCCATGGTAGGTACTGCAATACGCATGGCTAACGCGCGCACAGTATCACATTGCCCCGATCGCCATTCTTTCCCTGCGCGCGTTGTTCGTTTGCTTGTCAATCGGCCCAGTCACATGCGGTTGGTTCCCGCCATCCCGCCGCGCGCCTGCCCGACATTCACGCACGCAGCTGCTCCCGAGGACTGCGCTCGCTGCCCTCTGACCTACACCCCCGTGGTGGATGAGGCCACTGGCCTGCCCTTCTACAACGAATGCCTCATGAAGTGCCAGCTGGGCCCCAACGCGAAGGCCAGGGTGCACCCGGCTGCTGCTGGTGCTGTGTCTACCCTGTCGGACAAGGCTGGCGACGCCAAGCCCACCGACCCCGTACTCGCCCTGATGCCGCCCCCCGTTGAACACGGCAGCAAAAAGGGTGCGTCCTGTCAGGTCCTGTCCCACGGTCCCATACTTGGTTGCCAACCGGCGGGGCGCTTGGGCGGAGGTCGCTGCACGTTGCCCTTGCCTACAGTCGGGCGCAACATATGCACCTTGATGTGGGTTGGCGCTCTTACCGGTTGTTTGCACTCACTTGCTACCCCGCAGGCGGCTCCTCTTCCGCCCCAGTGACTCTGGAGGTGGTCACCCGCTACACCGCTGAGGGCTATGTGCTGGTGGGCAAGCCTGGTTACGTGGTGGCGGATGACTCGGTGCCGCCGCTGAAGGACCCAAAGTGAGTCCTTATCTAAAGCTCACAAACGATTACCGGTAGTAGGGCGCTGTCAGCGCTGGTAGGCGGCTGCAGGCTTGGTGCCGTACAGGGGGGTGGATGCAACCGGTGCCGTACACTGAACACCTTGCCCCACGCCGCGCGACAGCACCCCGCGCCGCACAAACACTGCCCACACAACACTAGGTCCGTGGAACTCCATACCATAAATTCGACTCGTAGTACCGCCCGCATGGGTGTTTGTTGGTGTGGGACCACGCGCTTCTAATCAACGCCAACCTGCACCCCGTACGGTAACTGCCCCCTTCCCGCTCCCTCCAGACCCTCCGCCCACCGCAAGGACGCCGTAGGCAAGCTGTCCTCCAAGTCCTCCGACGGCGATGCTCCCGATATGACCTACTTCATGCGCCTCAGCTCGGACGGCAACCTGTACATGCGCGCCCTCAAGAAGCAGGACATGCAGGGCTTCGTCATGCGTGCCGCAAATGGACGCGCCAGCGTCCCCGGTGTCCGCCCCTCCGACCCCCAGCTATCCAAGAAGTCCATCCCGTTCCCCGGCGACGGTAACTCCACCACCTCCAAGTCCTTGGGCTCTCGCCGCGCACTGCGTCAGTACCCGGCCATCATCGGCTGCTCGCCCTTCCAAGGCACAGGTGGGCGGCGGCCGTGCAGGGCAACAGGATGTGGCTGTCCTGTCTGGTGTAGCCTGGTGTGGAGCAACAAGCAACGGAAAGGCGCAGCCTGCGTGAAAGCACTTCCAACCCACTGCTCCACAGTGCACTGCAGGCTCCCGGAGCTCCCACGCCCAGTCCGTCAGCAGCACACGCGAGCTACCTACCTGTACGGTCCTACTTCATCAGTAACCGTCACACCTTGGACGGCTGCATTACATGTACCTTATGCTGTTATGCACTCCGTTCTCATACCGTACATGAGGTGCTGGCCTGTGACACCCCTACCTCACGCCAGGCGGCTGGAGCTGCATCAGCGGCGCCGACGACCGTGTGGAGCTGACCTTCAGCCCGCCCTACCCCTGGAGCGCTGTGGCCTGGGTGGGCGGATGCACCGGCGCCATCCTGGGCACCTCCACCCGCACCGTGCTCACCGCAGCGCACGTGAGTTCTAAGTACTAGCTACAAGCTTTCCACGAGCACTCACACCTACCTTTCCAGTACAATTGCTTGCACCGTGAGCGTGCAGATTCCCCTGTTCATGGCGCTCATGAGGCATCAATAGAAGCATACGCTTTGTCGTCAGGAGGCAGCACAGGAGACCTGAACGCAGCTGCGTAGTTGTTTCTGCTCATCCTGAACAGCGATGGAGTGCTGTGCGCTCGTTTACAGATCATGTGCTGTGCTCAAGCCAACAGCCGAAATACGCGTCGGAGTTCAACCGCACCCCGCCGTACGTCCAACACTGCTCCTATACCCGGACCGACAGTGCTCCTGCCTGACTTTGCCTGGCCCCCATGTGCCGTATGTGTGCCGTACAGTGCCTGTACGACTTCTACGGCAAGCAGTGGAGGTGGCCGTCCGGCATTGCGGCGGGGCGCTACCGTTACGGCTCGCCGTACGGCACAATCTCACCCGCCTACATGGAGGTTATGACCGCCTTTACCAACAATGTGAGCACATATCGTATATTGTGCACTGGCCTGCTGAGTTGCAACAGGCCGGCACGGTGATGGCGAGATGTCACCATGTGCCGGCTAGGTGCTCCCAACGTGCAAACAAACGAAGGACTTGGTGCTCTTGGGCCCTACAACGGCGCACGGGCAACCACGTGGCGATTGCACGCACCAAGCGCTGTTTGTCCCTGCTGTTTGTCCCTGGCCGTGGTGTGCATGTGGCCCCCGCATGTATGCAAGCATGCCGCATTGCCGCGCACAACCCCACGCCCTGCACCCCCCTCGACCCCCGTTCCAATGCCCGCAGTACGACTTCAAGTGGGACATGGGCCTGGTGCGCCTAAGCCGCGCCAGCAGCAGTGGCAGCTTTGGCTACGGCTATGACTGCAGCACCAGGGACTATACACTGGCCACCGCCGGGTACCCTGGTAAGACACACCAACCATTGCGGCAGCGCGCACGCCTTGCTGCGCTGCGGCATGCATTGCCTTCCCATGTGCCCATCGGCTCGCTCATCAGCATCCAGGTGTGCGTGCTTGCATGCAAGGGCTTGATGCTGGCTAGGCTAGCATCAAATGGCCCGTAAGCGCAACGACCGTCCAACCACACTCCCACTGTCGCTGCCATTTCAAGCTGCCGTTTCCCGCCCCGTACCGCTCCTCCCCCCACCCCGCAGGCAGCAAGCCCGCCAACACCTACTGGTACCAGTTCGCGCGCACCGGCCTGCAGGCGGTGTGCAGCGGCTCGCCCCAGAAGTCCTTCGCCTACGACACCACGCAGGGCCAGTCGGGCAGCCCGTTCTGGACCCAGAACGACAACAGCGTGCGGTTCGTGCTGTCGTACTACAACAGCGGGCTGGCCATCACTCCCGCGTCCTTCAGCTGGATCAGTAACTTTGAGGCGGTCAGCCGCGGATAGGCGTGCCCAGGTGTGCCATCCTTGGAGGACGGTTGATACTGGGGTGCGTGGCGGTGTGCTGAGTGGTGTGTTGGGATGGTTCGGTAAGGTGTAATGGTATAATCAGGCGTGCGGCACGGCAGCACGGCCAATGTAGCATGGCCAATTCAGCATGGCCGATGCAGCATGGACAATATAGCACGTCGCACTAGGCGAACGAGTTGGCATCATGCCGACACGTCTGTGGTGTGGCGCAATGCGCATCATTGCGCGCCATTAATTACTAGTAACGCATCCAATGCCCCGTATGAAAGGTCCCCTGGCCAGAGACTAAAGCCCGGAGGCGGCCAGGCACAGGTGCGCCCCAGGGGTAAGCAACGGGTGATGGGCGGGACGTGGTGAGGTGGGGCTACCATCGCTCCCCGCGTCGTCCATACCTAGCAAATATATACCATAGAGTCAACCAGTTGCAAATCTGCAAAAATTCTTTACGGAAGCAATTGTAGCACGCAACTTTGCTGTGCATGTGCATGAAGTTGGTTACAGGTCGGTTGCTGGTTGGCTCGAATGCTTGGATGGGCCCTGTCCCATGGTACATAAGTAGCTGTCGGTTGGGTTCGCACACAAAGCAGTAAGGCGTTACTTGGAGTCGTTGGAGATAACTGCGGATAGGTCGAAAGCATGCGGACGCGTGCGTGCAACGCCAGGGGGCGGAGAGCGGTCATGAGCTCACCCGCCCTGGACCAGACTCAATTGATGTGATAGGCATGGTAGCTCGCCGCTGTGTCGGTACAAGCATGCACATACCGTGCATGTGGATGCAATGGGCATTGCTCTTTGGCAAGGGAGGCTAACCCCCTGCCTCCGGATGCCCAAAGGCAGGTTCTGCTGATAACAGCTTTCCTGCCTGGTTGTTTGCTGAAATATGGCGTTGGTAGCCTCATGCAGGGCAGGCATCGTACATGCTGTAAGGTGTCCGGCGCGCACACACCACGTGTTCCAGGTTGCAGAGGCTGCCGTACGTGCATACGCTGCAGCACAGCAGCAGTACCCATGCATACGGAGCAGTGGAGATACGGAGCTCCGTTCGCAACATGGAAGGGAAGGTTACACGTGCAACACAGCACGCAGACAGCACCTTCGCCGGGTCTTGGTGTACGGGACTTCTTTCTATAACAGCGCGTGTGTGGTACACACAACACGCAGCAGGTAATTGGCTTCGCCAACGCACTTAGATAGCCCCGCCCCCCTCTGGCTTTGCACTACTACTCCAGCTCCACATGCCAATCACCGTGAAATACCAAACCGGCTTCATGGCACGTCTCCCACATCTCTCCCGTCAAAGTTACACCTGACGAGAGCTGACCGTCTGGCCCACATACACACACACACACCATGCAGCCGAAGTGCTTGGCTCTGAAGCCAACGCGCCGCATAGATTCTTACCAGCAAGGCACTCCAGGTGCACTGACCTCAATACGTACCCAAGCACCGGCTCGCACAGAGTGCCCCTGCTGCCTGTGCAGCCTGACGCGTGGCAGTAGTGTGCGAGCACCGAGAAACATAGATAACAATCAACTGCATGAATCCCATGTGTACGATACCATGACACAAGATGCAACCAGCCCACGTGCACTGACACGGGGTGCAACCGTCCATACGTTTCCATCCGATTCTCCGTACATACCAACGTCATAACATCGAGCAGCAGACGCAAACGGTGACTGCCGGTGCCGCGGTTGCCCACCACCCATGTCCCAACTCACTACCGCATGCATGCACCGTGGCCACCACGGCATGATGCGACCACCACCCATATTCCGCCCCACGGCTGCGCGCACGCATCACATTGTAACCAAGGAAGGTCATTATTTGTAGCCTGTACACCGGCTGTGCAGGCACGCGCACCTCCCGTACATAGCCCAAATTCTATCTCGTTACCACACACTGCATCCTGATGGCCACGGGATTGCGTGACCAGCACCATATTCCATCTCACCGTTGCGCGCATACATCTTGCCACGGAAGGTCTTCATTCCTGAACATCGGCATGATTTACGCCCGTCATTAACGGCCGCCCGCCTCTCACATTCGCAACAAGCCCAAGCGCCTTTCACTCGCCCGCTTCGGCCGCTTTGCATCTGCATTCATACCCTCAGCCCCCCGCCCACGCCGCTGGCAAAGCACCATCACGCCTTCGCACCAGCTCATAAATCTCACCCTCCTTCGCTACACAATTAAACATATGGACACCCAGCCACAGGGAGCACCCAGCTGCGCCTGGCAGATCCAGGTTCTCGCCCGACGAGGCCCCACCCTAGTCCAGCAGCATCAGGCCCTTCAGCTCCTCCACTGTGGGCTCCCAAGTGGGCGCGCGGAAGGGCGCCAAGGCAGCTGCCGCCGCCCTTGCGCCCCCACCGCCCCCCAGCTCTTCCCCGTCCCCTTCCAGCTCGCCAATCATGCCCCCCTCCCGGCGGCCCCGCTGCCTTTCCCACATGGGGTAGCTGCCATCCCGCTGCTGCTGCTGCCCCAGCTTGCCCTCGTCGTCTGGCCCCGAGTAGTGGACGGCCCACAGCTCCATCTTGTCGCCCAGTCCGCGAACCTGTGGGACGCGGAACGGCAGCGGGGTTCACCATATGGCGGTTACTGTGGGCCAGTGGAGGCCGCAAGCCTCGAGGCTGCGCAGCGTGAGTCCAAGAAGGTTGTGCACGACAAGGGAGCTCGATCCGTGCACGCATATACCACTGCAAGCGAAGCCATACCACCTTGCCCACCTGGTGCGTTCCGATGCTGGTCGCACACACCGGCACTTGTGCGCTGCCGTACGCGGCTGCCGCGTCGGGCACCCCAGCCGCCGCCGCGTGCCGCCGCCACGCGCGCCCCGTGCACAACACCTGCACGGCGCAAAGGCAGGGAGCAGCTTAGGCCACGCCGTACGCGTCAGAAACACACACACAGCCCAAACGATCACCACTGCACTCATTGCCACGCACCGACGAATGTGTTGAAACCACAACAAAATGCCGAAAACTCCATTCTGTCCACCATGACTTCCGTGACCACCATTTGTTGCTCACCTGCCCCGTGGACGCGTACGCCGCCAGCCGCAGCACCCCCGCCGCCACACTGCCGCTGCCGCCGCCCCGCCCCGTCGACTCTCCCGGCGCCGCGCGGTAGCCCAGCCTGCCGGTGGCGGGCTGCACCTCCCCCCGCACGTGGCAGCAGTCCACCGCGCCACGCAGCCGGAGCCCACGGAACAACAGACGGGGCGAGGGCGCAGTGGGCGCGGAGGGGATGCGGGGACTGGCGGAGGCGGCTCTCCGACCGCTGTTGGGTTGGCCTGCGGCCGTGGTACCGGTAGGTCATGCGGGGTGTCCTTGCTGTTGCTGCATCTGGCGTATGCGGCGGTGGATGCAAATACTCACAGTAGCTAAAGTCTGATTAAAACGCTCAACGAGAGGCAGTTGCTTTGCATTTTTGGCAGCCCAGGAATTTGATTTTCGGTCTTCAGTCAGGCATGTGTATACCCACACAACTGCGCTCATATGGCCGCTGTGAAGGGCCAAGACACGCAGGAGCATCAGGAACCGAGCTTGTAGGGCCTTTGCAAGCGCCCACAACAAGGGCAGGGGGCTTTTGCAGGCTATATGTTCTTACGGCTGCGGTGCCTGGCTTCTGCAGCGAGTGATGCAGGTACCATGCACGACATGCAGGGTTGGGCGTGTTTGTGTCGTGGAGGCAGGACACGAGGCGGCCAGGTGCCCCACCTGCATTCAGCGCCGCTCGACGGCGTGTCGGCGTCAGTCGATCGACGAGGGGTAGCTCGCCCTCCCCACCGCTGCCTCCATTCCTCTCCCGGTCCTCCTGCCCCTCCTCCCCCTCCCCCTCCACCGCCTCGCACAGCTCGTGCGACAGCAGCTCCTCTGACCATGGCGCCTCCTTCAGGGCCGCCTCACACACGGCAGCCCACCTGCGCACAAGAAATTGGTGTTTGAAAGCAGATGCAACAGGGAGACTCGGGATGTCGGGTGTAGATTCACGGACGTCAACCCATCAAGGATGTGAGTCCTTTGCCGCGCAAAGAGGCGCGGCCCAATACAGGCAAGCAGCTTCAGGTGCACTTAGTCGCCTGTCTAACCCACGCTTGGCATGCTCGCCGCTCCGTGTTTTAACGCATGCTGCTGGCGGATCATGCACGCTGCCTCCTGCAGATATGCACCTCCTTGGACATCGCACTAACGCGTAGCTAACTGTGTGCTGTCCCACGCAACCACAACGCAACACCATGCACAGCGGCAGTAGTAGCAGTAGGAGCAGAAGCCGTATGTTGCCCATGCATGTCCCGCACCTGACTGCGTCGCATGGGTGCATGAAGGCTGCCAGCAGCCGGCCCTCCCCCCAGGCGGCGTCCAGCGGCTGGCCCCCCAGGCGGGCTAGGGCGCCAGTCACCTCGGAGCGGAACAGCGCCAGGGCGTCGGCGGTGACGGCCTGGGGTTTAACACGGGCGGGGTGGCGTGGCGGCGGATCCTGAGCTGTATACCGGTAAGCCTTAATGAGTACGAGTTTCGACCGTGTTCGTGAGGAGCATTGCCTGGGCGTCGGCAGTGACGCCCTTGGGAATGGCACGGGCTGGCGGTACGACACAGTGCGTAGAGACGGGACGACATGGGTATGTTTACGGAGGACGTGCCTGCACTGGATAGAGCCGCAGGCACAGGATGGGTGCCCCGTCCAGCGGCATTTCATATTGCTCTGCAGGCCCACCTGGTCCCACCTGGTCCCAACTAACCGTTGCCAACTAACCTGGTCCCACGCCATCAGGGTGGGCAAACCCGCCACCGCCAGCGCCGCAAAGGACACCTCCCCCAGGGGCCCGCCCAGCGCGCCCGCCTCCACCTCCGCATCCGAGCGCACGGGCCCCAGCAGCGGCATGCGGGGAAGCAGCTCACGAGTCAGGGCCTGGGGGCCGGCGGCAGGGCGGAATCAAGGATGGTGGCTAAGTTGCAGTGATGGAGGAAGAAACTGCGGCTTGTTGTTAGCGTGCTGACACCAGCAGCAGCACGCGAGGATGCAGCACCGTCGGGGGTCAAAGTCGGGAGGAGCAGCGGGAGAGGGCCAAGACAGTGTATCGCCGGTGCGTCAGACATGGCCGGCGGCTTGCGGCCGGCGGCCTGGACGGCGAACAGCATGAGGGTCAGGGTCTAGGAATTTGAAGGCCACGGTGCGGCGCCGCCGGTTAGGCAATTCCGTAGCCTTGGGGCGACCGCGTGCGGGAGCGGGAAAACCCTGCCCGGGTCTGGTAGGGGCCCGTGTCGAGAGCAGTCTCGGCACTGCACGAAAGCAGCACTACCAAATAACGCCCCAAAAGGAACAGCGCTGTTCTGATACAGCTATACAGGGCTTGGCTTGTGCACATTACCGCAGCACATACCAACTGCCACCGCGCCAACCTCTTAACCCACCATGACCAGCTCCATGGGCTCATCCCCCGCCTTGCTCAGCGCGTGTCGCCCCATGTACAGCAGCAGCGGGACCGACCCGTCGGCGCCACCAGAGCGCCCGCCGCCTCCCCCGCCATTGTATTGAGCGAGGGCGGAGGGGCTCAGGAGGACCATACCACCCTGCATGGGCACAGAAGTCGAGCTAGTAAGAAGTGAGCCCCTGCGAAGAGTGCACACACTAGTTCAGCAACGGGCTCCTTCAACGGGTTCGGACGCGCGCACCTGGGCTGCGTCGCACACGGCCTTCGCGGTGTCCATCGCCGAGCCGCTGTACTGCGTACGGCCCGCCACGCGGCTGTACGACACGCATTCTGCCGTAACGCCGCTGTGCACGCCCATGCGCACACGCAGGCCGCCGAAGACACGGACGGCTCCGGGGACGTGGCGCGGGCTGGTGGGTGAAGAGCAGGCGGCGGCGGTGGCGAGTGCTTGTGAGGCTGACGTGCTTGAGGGTCTTGTGAGGGCACCCGCGGGGGACCTAACAGGGGAGGTCGCCTGGGGGCAGGCATGAGCGGGTCAGGTGGTTTCGGTTGAAGAAAGGGCATGGGCATGTCGCACGGGTGGTCGCAAAGCAGCGGGTGTAAGGCTTGTGAGGGCCCCGCACGTCGCAGACTAGGGACGGAGACATTGCTTGAGACATAGATGCACCTATGGGAGTTGAGTGCTGCTCAAATGCCCAGAATGGGACAAGGAGAGCGGAAGCTGCTTGCAGAAAGGTCTGGTCATGAGCCTGCAACGAATTAACGCTGAACATGCACGAAGGACACGAAAAGGCCTGAACGGCCTGTTATCGCGTCCGCACCATTCGGGAGAGGTGCAGAGGCACGCTGTCTTCGGTGGCAGTGCCGGGTTGCTGAGCGGCAGCCATGCCGCACGGCAAGGGACGAAACACGAAGGCCAAGTACTCCGCAAAAGTGAGGGTCTTGACGGGCGGCGGCGGCGGCATGGGGGCAGGGCCTGTCATGCTGCTCCTGTGGAACAGCGGCGTACGCGGCACAAATGGGAATTGGCCCTTGTCGACAGCGCACGTTGCGTTGATAACGTGCACTACATCGCCTGCAAGGCCCACGGACTATCAAAGCACCGCTGTAAGGCAAGAGTACTGTGCAGGGAAAAACCGAAGCCCATGCCTACCCTCGCGGCCCCCGCCCCACTCACTCCCGCGTGGAGAGCAGCGCAAAGCCGTTCTGCGACCCCATGCCGCCGCCTGTGACCGCCTGCATCAGCAGCTGCCCCACGGACGGCTGACCCGACGGCGCCCGCCGCCCGCCGCGGCCCGAAACCGATGTCGACGCCTGCAGCAGCGACATCAGACCGGTGCCCACATTCGCCCGCCGCGCCGACACGCCGCTTAGGGCGCCGCCGTTGCTGCTACCGCTGGCAGGCCGCTGCTTGGCGTCGGCGGGCTGCACGATGCTGCGTATGGACACGGCCCGCCGTACTGCTGCCGCCGTCAGGGAGCGGGAGATGACGCCGGCGGCGGCTGCGCCGCTACCGCCGTTGGAGCTGGAGCGTTCGCGGCCGTGCTTTCTACGGCGGCGCTCGGCAGCAGCGCCAGGGTCAGTACCGCCGCCGCTGGTGGCGTCGGCGTTGACGTCAGAGTCTGACGACATGTCCAGCGGGTTGACGCGTGACGTGGACGTTCGGTGCCCTTCAGCCTCTCCGGTGCCAGCGGCGGTGGCGGCGGCGGCGGTGCTCACGGATGCAATGCGCAACGTTGCACTCAACACCAGCGTTGTCGCCGAGTGCGAACACGACGAGGAGGACGCCCTCCGGATGCTGTCCCTGCCGCCAACGCTGCCGCCGACGCTCGCAACGGCGGCGGAAAACAGCCTGGCGGCGCTGCGGACGCCACGGCGTACCCTTCCGCCGCCGCCGCCGCTGCTGCCGCCGCCGCCGCCGGGGCTGCCGCTTCCGGGGATGCCTGTGCGCTCCCCAGGGTGCGACCTCCCCGCAGCAACAACCCTAGCCAGCAGCGACTGCTGAGGTGACTGCGACTGCTGTTGCTGGTTGTGGTGCCTGGGCCGCTGCCGTGGCATGACCTCCTGCGACTGGCCTCGGGCGCGCTCCCACTCCCGCTGCTGCCAATGCGGCTGCAGGTGCACCGGCGATGCAGGGGGCATAGGCAGCTCCATGCTCGGGCCGTGGGTTAGCTGCGTCGGCAGCTGCCCCGTGCTCCCCACCCGCTGACTGCCACGGCCGTCACCCTCCGCACGCTCCCCCGGCCAGCCCCCGTCCCCAAACAATCCAGGTCCCGTCGAGCCACGTCCGTACTGCACCTGGGGCGCCGTGTGAGCTATCGTGCTAAACGCACTCTCCAGCAGACTGTCCATGGTATGGTCTAACAGGCGGCCGCCATCGCCACTGCGTAACTGTTGCACGTTTATGGGCTGTGCATCTGAGACCTGAAGGGCGGCCGCGTCATTGGCCTGCGCACTGATGTCCCGCACGCCTGCCTTCGGCAGGGCACCCTCCTCTCCGGGGGCTTGCCCATGCGAGGTACCCCCCTGCTGTAGAGAGGTGCTACGTCGCACGTGATCACGTAAGGGGTTGGTCTGGCTTCGGCTGGTGCTGTCCAGGGAGGACAGGTGGTAGGCGGCCGACGCAGAGGCGACTGACGCAGAAGCGCTGGTAACGGCGCCCCAGGTCGCTTCCTGACCTGCGGACCCGGGTCCTTGGTAGGGGGAGCCTGCGTGCCGCGGCGTGGTCGGCTGCTGCTGCTGCTGCTGCGGTGCGATTGCTGCAGCGACGGCTTCTTGGCCCGTTGGGCCTCTGCCGCCGCCGCCTCCGCCGCTGCGGCCCCTCACGCTTGCCTCCTCGTGCCCAAGCTGGGACAGATGGCTGTTAGCGCCTATCGACCAATCGCCGTCATTCTGGTAGGGCGTGCCCTCGGGCCCTAGGGCAGCTGCCTCGGGAATGATCAGCAGCTGCGAAGCAGTCTTACGCAAGCTGCGAGGGGTGGGCGACTGGTCACGCGGCGACACTGGCGGTGCAGGTGGCGGCGCCAGCGGCGGCGGCGGCGGCGGCGGTGGATCGCGCTGCGTGGACAGCATGGCAAGGACCAGCAGATCGCCCACGTCCGTGCCGTCGCCGCCGCTTCCGTCACGTGCCTTGCAGCCCACTGCCGGCGCCGAAGTGCGTGGGTCTGCGAATGCGAACGAGCCGGCGCCGGGTCCAGGGCCGCTGCAGGTCGCGAACTCGTCTGAGATGTCCTCAAAGCCTGGCGGCGGCCCGCTTGCCCCGTCCGTCGAGCGGCAGGCGCCCATCGAGGGCAACGACTCCTCGTGGGCCCCACTCCACGTGTGTCCATGTCCAGGGGGTACGACCTCGCCCCTAACACTTGCCGCGCCCACACCCAGCTGCTGCTGCTGCGCTGCAACGTTAACCACAGCGGCAGAGCTAGGCTGGCGCAGCAAGATTGGTGCCACGGCGCTGGGCTGCACCACGGGAGCACCGTGCATGTGGGGCGATGCCGGAAGGTGCTGCATGAGTCGCTCCGGGGCCCAGCTCGAAAATAAGGGCATGGGAGGCAGCGGTGCTGTACCCGGGTTGCCGTACATGGGTTGGTGGGCCACATGGTCAGTGGCAGCCATCGCCCCGGTGTTTAGCCCCACGGGAGTCGTGGGCCCAGATTGTGCGCCGGGGCCCTCTAAGCTAGGCATCGGCTGCGACAAGGGCCGGACCGAGGCCCCCAGATTTCTGTGGCGCCGTGCGGAGCGCGATGATGCCCTGAGTACGACACCGTGCAGCTCGGACGATACGTTGACCATGGTTTGACCGAGGTTTAGGGGGGAGGCGCGGGCCACAGCGGCAGGCTGGGCGGTGGCGGTGGAGAAGGGGGAGGCGTGGCCGCGGGAGCCGAAGGTAGAGAGGGCGAGGCTGTGGGTTAGGGAGGAGGACTTGGCCTGGATGGCTGTGTGCTGACGAGAGGGCAGCAGCCGCGAGCCCAGGGTGGAGCGGTTGGGGCGCTCGGGGGTTGCAGAGTGTAGGAGGGACTGTGCGCATGGAGGGGACGAAAAAGGGGGAAGGCTGGCGTTTATGCATCTTGCTGGGCGGCTTGCGTACTGTGTTGGATCTGACGGGGGGCCAGCATGCACGTGCGCAGGGGCTCATCCAATCGCGCTGTACATGTGCTGTGCATCCGAAAATGCATGTCCCTGGAGCTTGCACGCATACAGACTGGCCCGTGCTACCCCACCTGCACCCATATGGGGTAGCAGACGTCGGCAGCTTCCAGCAACTCCTGCGGCCACGGCTGCGCCAACAGGGCAGCCTGGGCACGGACTGCAAAGGCCACCGCGTCCGGGGCGCAATGGAAAGCCAGGATGAACGAGTCCTGTTGGGATGTGTGTGCGCAGTGGGGAACACAGGAGGGATTGTGAGTCCCAATTACCGGTAGGGAAAGGCAGAGGCCGGAGGCGAAAGGCCATGCCCCGGCGGCTGTGTACGGGGGCAGGGATTTCCTGCCTGTTACAACGGTGTGCAAAGGGAAGCCGGCGGAGCTGCGGATCCATGTGCGGCCGGACAGCGCAGGGGGCCGTACAGGTGCCCTAGGACAGGGGGAAGACACGTGAGGGAGGGCGTCAGCCCGCCAGGGCTTTCGTACACTGCATCCCTGCGCGTTCGCCACGTGTCTGGCTCACCCCCTCCGTCGCCGATTCGTAGCCTCCGTACTCCTTGAGGAGCCCGCGGATGGCGTCATGATGCAGCTGCACACACCTGGGTAGCGGACGCGGTGCAGGGAATGGGAGGTGTAGAATCCCGGACAGGCAAACAATTACAAGATTGTCACTCATTGCCCTGTCGTCTCTGGGAGGAAGAAGACTGACACTGGTGTGCGTGGCGGGAGATGGCATCAGGTGGCGTGCCTCAGGGAGCGCTGCATTTCATTGTATGTTGCAAACTGAGAGTGGTGCGTACGGCAGTTGCCCACACCGTCACCAGCCGCTTCATGCTGAAAGACCTTCCAAAACGGAAACGTGCACCAACCCCAGGCCAACCCGTAACCCACCTGGACATGATCGTGGTGGGTACTGTTTCCCACAGCCGTGTGCTGTCCACAATGTCCTGCAGTGCAGCGCAGATGAGGGCGGTGTGTGGTCAGGCACGTGTACGCTGGTTTTGTGGCCAGCCTGTCGACATGCCAACGATCTCACGAGGAAACAAAGTGCTAGTGTTGCGACGTTTTATAAGAGGGCCCGTTCCCTAAACCTGTACCAACCCACGCGTGCACATACGCGCAGTGCACCGCAATGCCGCAAACGTGAGTCAGCAGGCTTTGCAGCGCAATGCGGCTTGATGGCCCCCGTCCTCCAAACGACTGGGGCCAACCCACACAAGAGCACACGCATACTGGACGACGCACCGTGACCACCAGGGAGGTGCTCGGCGAAGCCCCCGGCGCCAGCGTCCGCCCAAACAGCGACCGGCGCGCCAGCGCCCGCCTCCGCCTCCGCTCGCCCACCAGTACAACGGCGTAGCAGATCGCCAGCAGCACTGCCGTACCGCCCACCCCTACGCAGACGCCCACCACCACGCGGGAGGCGACGGAGCGAAGGCGGCCGCTTGAAGCGGGTGACTGGACCAGCGGCGGCGAAGGGGCGGGGTCCGGCGGGTACCCCAGAGTCATGCGGTAGGTGCGGCGGGTCTGGGGTGGGATAAGGGGCAGGATGGACAGGGCGGAGGTGTCAGCACGATGCTGTGGGTTCAGCGGGACTGGGGCAGGTCCGCATGAGGCAGAAAGGAAGGGCCAGGCCGGCTGGGGTCGGCTGGGTCGAGAAGGCGTCCGAGTATAAAGTTGCCGCACACTGCGTCGCACAGTTGTGACGAGGCCGCAATATGTTGGCAAGATAGGCTCCAGCGTTCAGGCGCTCCGCGCCCTGCTCCGCACCCACCTCCGCCAGCGGCCCAACCTCCTCCACTGCCGTGCGGATCGTCGCCACCAGCGCCGCCGCCACCCTCGCCTCAAAGGCGGCGCCGCCGTCGCTATTGCTGGCGCTGGAGGCGCCGCCGGCCGCCGCCGCCAGGGCCAGAGTTGACGGCGGCGGCACCGCCGGCATGGAGTTGGTTGCAACCCATGCGGCGTCGGTTAGCGCGTCACGAATGCGGCTGGCGGCCGGCAGGCGCAGGGGCAGGGCGGCGTTGGGGTGGTCCAGCGTGAAGGAAGTGGAGGTGAGGAAGTCCTGCGGGGACCGAGGAGGGGGTAACAACCCGCAGTGGAAGTCACTGTGCTGGGCGCTTTGCCTGGCATGCTGCATGCAGGAGTACAGATGGGGAGTGAACATTTTTTTCCGCAGTGTAATGGTACCATTCACTGCGTGCAGCAACAGGACAGCATGCGCAGCAGCGTTGGGCCCCCGCCTGCACAGCACGCTTAGCCTGCCACGATAAGGGTTACTGGTACTGACGTGGGTGTTACCAACGCGACCTACACCCCTCCCACAATGCCGCACCTGCAGGTCCCTGGGGTCGTAACCCGCCTCCAGCCAGCGGCCGGTGTTGGCGGTGTCCAGGTGGGGACGGCGGAAGGGACCCACAGGGGAATCCCACGCCGTCAGCTGCTGCCAGCTGCTCTCGGGAGACGCAATCTGGTGGCACAGCGGCCGCGGCAAGTCGCAGTCGGGTGCGGACATGAAACAGCAGTGCAGGAGGGTCAGTTGGCGTGCACGAGGAGCTGATGGGATGCAAGCATGCGTGTAGACATGTGCAAGGAGACTCGGGCGTTCAGTGCCTGTCATGACGGCACGGACACGGACGCCTCAGTACAGCGGGTGGCAATGCAAGGGCAGCCACCAGCACGAGGCGGTCAACCTTCCACCTTGAGTCTGGAACTGCAATTGACGCGGTAAAGCCACCTTGCGATACCGGTAGTACGATGCCGGTAGCAAGGCACTACAGGACTCACCATGACAAAGAACCTGAAAGCCGCCTCTGCGTACTCGTTGGGCGCACGGGCGTCTACGGCGCCCAGCAGTGCAGTCATGCCCGTAAACGGCGCACGGTTTACGCGGCCCCAGCGGTACGGCACGGGTGCGGCGGGCGCCGCAGTCGACGCGGCGGTCGGCGGTGAGGCTCTGGGGGTGTCGGACTGCGCGGCTTGGGACTGACTGGCGTTGGCGATGCCGGGCGGGGACGCCAGCGTTGCGGGGTCTGATAGGCGCTTCAGCTGCTCGGGAACCACCCGCATGGCACGTGCTGCGTGGGGGCACAGCGTGCGCACCTGCTGACCCTGTTGCCGGGTTGGTGGCGGCGGCGGAGGGGACCGCTGCAGGCTGCGCAGCGTCCCATCCTCTGCTGCTTCCTGCACGCGGGTGTCGCTGTCGCAGGACACCCATGTGCGTGTAGCTCGGTCCCACACCTCCGACCAGCCGGGCAGCGGAGCCACGCCCACGCGGCCGCGCAGCTCAGGGTACTGCAGCTGGGAAGCCTGGGACACAGGCACAGGGCACAGGCAGGGCAAGTGCTAGTCACAGCTTGGCCCTGCAAGATTCTGCTTACCTGCCAAGCACCCAGGCGACAAATCGTAAACACCAAGCACCAGCAACTTGGGTGCACAGGTGTGCCTTGACCATCATCCAACGGACACGCAGAAGGCACGCAGGCGCGAGAGCCAACCCGTGGCCCGCCACCCACCTTGAACTGCTGCGCCCACTTGATGGTGAAGGCGCAGGAGCCGGTGAGGAAGCGCGTGTGCAGGTAGGGGCAGCCGGGGCTTCCGGTGTTGGGCGCCTGCAGCGCGTGCAGCGCGCGGAACATGCGCAGCGCGCGCTGCGGGGGCGTTTCCGCCCCGGTTCCGGAGCCGCCAGCCCCTCCTGTGTTGGAGGTGCTGGTGCCGGAGCCGGGCTGTGCTGCGCCCAGGAGCTGCATGGTGTCTGGGTCCAGGAGCCAGCCGCTGGTGCTGCCCTGCGGTGGCAGGCAGCAAAAGCGGGGCAGGGGTTGCGGCACCTGCTCGAGTGCTTGTAACAAGCCAGCCTGGATTCCCGCGGGTTCAACCGTTGCAACGCACAACCAAAGCCGCAGCAGCGTGAGCGGCACCAGCAAAGCAACCAGCACAGCACGTGCGGTGCACTCCCTTAAAATGGCTCTCTAGGCTCCCCGCCTGCGGCCGCGTAATCGGCGCCGTGACAGCCATCCGCATGGCGCAGTAAGATCTTATACGGCGGGTCGCTTGCACATATTAACCCTGCTAAAAACACAGTCGTGACGCTTGCACAGTGCATGCTGCGCAAGGCCCCCACCTGCTGCCGGACGCCTTACACGGTTTCCCCGCGTATACGCGGTCCCCCACCTGCTGCTGCGTGAGCGGCGCCAGGATGGCCGACAGCACGGTCCCCGCGTCGTAGCAGCCCTGCGTATACCAGCACAGCGCGGGGTCGCCCCGCCCGTCGCCGTCCAGGTCGGTACCGTTGATGGCGGTTGCGACCGCCAGCAGGTCGTCCCACGTGGCGGGCGCTGACGTAAGGCCGTACGACGCCAGTACGTCACGGCGCCAGTACAGCAGTGGCACCTGTACGGATACAGCATAGCAGAGCGCGGCATGGTCAGGCGTCCAGGGCCGTCCTAAGGACATCGGCATACGTTCGTTTATCCGGACGCAATACGGTCGTTCTCTCGTGCGCACCTCACGGCAGTGCGCTACAGGAGAGCGCATAAAGCTACCGAAGCAGGGATGCACACGGATACTGATAGATGGTGTATGAGCTATGCTCTGCCAGTCGCCGCCCACCTGCCCAGACAGTACGACTGCCGTACGTGCGCCCTGGAAGCCGTATGTGGCGGCATAGCGCTTGAAGTACCTGCAGCAGCGCCGTTGGCGTGCAGGGCGTGTCATGTAGGTTAGGCGACAAGCAAGCACATTCCCGCGCCAATCCCGCGGCTGTACGCATGTCAACACGGCGTGGCTGTGCTTGCAATGCGCCGATACCGCATACAACAGCTTAGACCCCGCAATGGCACAACAGCGCCACCTCGCCGAGCGCCTACGGCAAATCCTCCGAGGCTGGAGCCCCTGATGCCGCAGCGACCTCTGGAAAGGGCAGGCGGCAGAGTGCGCACGCCTTTGCCCGGCGGCCGGTCCTGCCCCCCGCCTGCTCTCGCGTCCTCGCGTTTACGTGTACCCCCCTGTCCTGCTCCGCCGACGCGCAGCGTCCTGTCAGGCAGCAGGCACACACGCACTCACGGGTGCACATCGTCATCGTCCGCCACGCCGCTGGTCGGCCCGGCCGCCGCCAGCCTATCCAGCGCCGCCACGCCGCCGCCACGCAGCACCGCCTCCGATGACGGCACGTCCAGGATCCAGCTGTCGTACAGGGACACTGCCAGGACCGACAGGGGCGGTGACACAGCAGGGCGGCAAGCGTTACCGCGACATCCACATGGACCAGATGATCAGAGGAAGCCGCCCGTGCTTGCCGAAGGCGGACATAACCTCCGCTGGCGCCTGACCCAGATGCAGCACGGTACCCTTGACCGCATCGCGTCGTGGGTCAGCGGCGAACGACAGCTGCTGACCCACATGGGATCCTGCTGGCGGTTGGTTGACCGGTAGCAAGGTATGAGGTAAATGCCGGGGGAATTCCCTTCCCCTGGCGCCAATGGAGTTGGGGGAATACGATCCTTACTGGTCCACCACCCAATCCATGGATGTGAATCTGAAAGACAGCGCGGATGCGCAAGCGCAAGACCGCTTCATAACACTCTCCACTCTCCAAGAGAAGAGCAGAGGGGCGAGCCAGCCGCCGTTGGGCATACGGGTTCGAACTGGCGACCTTGCGCTCACTTGCACAAGATCACATCGGATGACGCCCATTCCCGATGATATGGCCCTGCGGTCGCAACCCGTCCAGCGGCATCTGTGCACGGACCTGACGGCGGTCCTGTAGCTCAGTTGCAACCCCTTTCGGTCCTGCGCTCCAGGCCCTCAGGCACACGGCCAGTCGGCCAGTGCGCCTGGACCCAGAACCCCGGTGACCGAAAGGGCTGCCACCGGGCCACGCTAACAGCCTGACGCGCAGGAGGCAAAGAAATCCCGCTGCCAGCAAGTCAGCTGGGGCGCCGCGACCCAGAACATGCGCGTATTATGCGATGTCAAGAAGGTGTCTTTTCCACTGCTGAGCGGGAGTCCAACGGTGAATCCTGACCCTACGGCCAGACCGCCTGGTAGGAAGCAGAGCTGCCAGCGCTGACTGCTGTTCCCTCACCGCTTGTCTTCATTTGGAACTCCACCTCCTGTGCTATGCGCTCCAGGTCCATGACTGTGTACTGCACGCGCCAGCCGCTGTCGCTGGTGAACAAATTCGACAGCTGCTGCAGCAGGCCCGTGTTGGTGTTGGGTGACAGCAGCCGTATGGGCTGCAACACAGGGAAGGAGCGGCGGAGTATGAGGGGAGACGGTGGAAGCAGTACGGCCAGCGCGCAAAACAACATCTACTGATGTATCCAGTTAGCAGGGGGTGCGGCAGGGTCGCAGCATATCATCTACGACAGGAGTACGAGTTCCTGATGGCACGTGGCTCGCTTGTTCGGTGCGAGTGAAGTGTCAGACGGGTTTCCGTGTCAGAGCCAAACAGACGGTGGGTCGTACAAGAACAAGTGATCGACACGTCGTGCCACGCCAATTATTTTTGATTGCAAGAGGAGTGAGCCCCAACCGGACATCGTGGTTTGGCAATGCTCACCCTGAGTACACTCCCCACGACGCCCAGGCAGCTGCCGGTGAAGCTCTGGATTGCATTGGAGATTTCTGTGCTGGTTGCCGATAAGTCCTGGACCTCCACCCCGCTGCGTTCAAAGGGCACGACACAAACATTGTGACTCAAAACCTTCGCCAGGCCAAAGCTGTGGCCCTTCACTGCCGGTCATATAAAAGCCATGTTTGCGGAATATTGAGTATCCTGACCTCGTTGTGAAGGCCGAAAGGATCTCGGCCACCGCTCGGGCACCACATTCGCGCTCATTCGTTGAGTTGGAGCAGTAGACCGCTACCCCAGAGTGTATGTAGGATAGAAGCAAGACAATGCAAAGCCAACTCATCGTGGTGGGCGTCACCCCGCCCGTGGGGGAGCAAAAGGCCTAAACATCACTGGGTGTCTATCATGCAGAGAAGCAAGCGTGGATGGGCAAGTAAACTTTTGGAGTTCCTGGCCTACTGTCAGGTACGGATGGATGTACGTGGAGAGCAGGGGAGTCTCTGTCATGTCGTAGCCCCGCCTGCTCTAGCCAGAGCGCAGCAGCGAAACGGACAAGGGCAGTTTTGGAGGGCCCTAAAGCCCAATAGATATACGGCATGTCAGGCTGGCATCCAACAATAGCTAGTGCCGAGAGTGCGTGTGGAATCAATGGGGTTCAACCCGGCATTGTGTCGGGAGGCGGGGACTCCCCTGCCACATGCGACACCACTTGCATAGCAAATGTGTATTACAGCACATTGCTAACATATATCTACTCAATGTAAACACCCGCACTGAACCCTACATGAACATATTGAACCGACAGAGCCCGAGGCCGTTGCGGACACCATGCCATGAACCCGCTTGTCATCCTTGCACTGCTATTATTGATTAGCTCCAGCCTCAGAGCCGTTACCGAGTCTGAGCGAATAAGTCGTAGCTGCTCGTTGGGATGCAGCACTCGCGGGAACTGCAACGCTGAGCTAGGCCGCTGCGAATGTAGATTTGGATATGGAGGTATTGATCCAGTGGATTACGCAGAGACGGCTCGCGTACTGAGTAAGACTGTTACAGCACCTTGCTGAGCGAAAGCACGTGCGCGCAGGACCCAACTGCAGCCAACCTCTTCTTCCAGCCTGCCATACCTCCCTGAGCAATGGGTCCGTACCAATGTACGGGAGACTGTACCCAAAGAACTGCTATTGCTACAAGCAGGTAAGGTATGGGTTCCAGAAGGATCAGGGCTGCTGTACCATCGTGCCTCCAAGGGGTCCAAGGGGCAACGGCGCCAATGTGCATTGCCTCAGATGGCGCAGTGGGCACACTGCGCAGCAAAAGCGTCTACTTGCGTGTAAGGTTGTTCTAAAGGGCTCTGAAGGCTGGAAGTCCTATGCGTGCCAAGGGTTCGTAAAAGCTACGTGCGGTGCCGACAGGGCAACACGCTTGCATTGGTGTTGAGGTTTGGGTACTCAGGTACGAAGCTTAGGCGCACCATTCCTAGGTGCACGATAGGCAGGCCAGGGGCTAATGACAAAAGGAACTCAACGAAATGGAATGCAGGCGGGGGGCGGGCAGGCGCTTGGGCAGGTGTGCTGTGCCGTTGCGTGTATCGGATGAGACGCATGCCAAGCCAAGGCGTCTCCGGCTTATCCTCCTGGACTAAACCAAAAGCATGTTCACTTACCTGCTGCATACCAACTACTTCATGTCCACCTTCAGCGGTTGGTTGGACTTGCTACGCACATGCTCGTGTCTTCTCTGGCCCCAAACCAGCCTGGACCCTGCCCCTGCTCCTCGCACCCTCAGCTGGCGGCCATCTCCTGCCACGGGCCCTACCACACCAACATCCAGCACTGCGTGCACGGGGACCTGCACGGCTGGAGCGACATCATATGTTTCGTGTACAAGGGGCTGCCGGAGGACCAGCAGCTGTCCGATCCGCCCGGTGAGGGCAACGTGGCGGGGGTGACCGAGGTGGTGTGGATGAAGGGACAGTACAAGGTGAGTGTATGCGCGTGGACACAGGCAGCTGAAAAAGTCGATGCCAGCGGCTTTTTGGGGTTTGGTGTGCTTCAGGGGCTACCGGTGGTTGGCGTTTTGTCCTTCGCTTGACAAAGAGGCCCGGGGGCAGGTCTCAAGGCTCATGCAGCTCAGCCCACATCCTAACGATCCGACTTAAAACTTCCTGCAGCTCCTTACTGCCAGTTTAATACCAAAGTCTATTCACTCTACGCTTTAATCCCTGGCTTGGGGCCCTCTCCTTTCCGTCCGCTTCCATTCTGTGCAGAAGCACCAACAGGGCTCGGCGTTTGTGTACCCGTTCTCGTTCGAGGATGTGGGCGACGAGGACAGGCATAGGGCCAAGCTGGCCACGGAGCACGGGGCGGTCATCCGCCCCATGGCCGCATGCCCGCAGAGGTACGTGCGTGGCCACACGTGGACACACGTGGTAGCACAACACGCGTGTCCAACAGGCGTGGGGCAACCGGGCTGGCTGCCTTATCCTGTCCTGGTAGCTTCAGGGGCCAACGAGGTGATGCGGCCTCACAGCTCTTATGCATCGCAACCAGGTCCTGATCGCAACGCTACTCTACGGACAGCCCCTTTGGGTCCCGGGTTACTGTGGCAGTAGCTGCTGCCGCGCCGCACGCGGGCTGCAGTCGTCCTAGGCACCAGCACTCCAGCTAGACAGTCTGGCCATGGACATCCTCTGCCGTACAAAGCGCTGTTGCAGAATCCGTTCATCTTTCCGCGCAAAGTGCTGGTGCTGCCGGAGCGTCCTGTAAGCCGCGCCAGTCGCCCTGCTGCAAACCTCCCGCCCTCCGGTCTCCACGCCGTTTCCTGCCAAGTAGCTGCACACTGCGCAGCACTGCTCGGTCCCCTACTCCCGCCCGCAGGTGCAACGACCGCGGCTACTGCACCGGCCAGGGCGCCTCCGGCCGCTGCCACTGCCCACCCACCTACACGGGCGACAGCTGCCAAGACACAATCCTGGAAGACTGCCCGCTGGGCTGCAGCGGCCGCGGGAGGTGTCTGGGCGGCTTCTGCCACTGCCAAGAGGGCTGGTGGGGGCCGGGATGCACGCGAAGCCAGGCGTTTAAGCAGAAAGGTGAGAGGGCTGAGGGGGGCGGCGCGGTTGGTGTTCCGGGTGTGCTTCGTGAACAGCTCACGACTTTTGCAAGATGCCCGTCCGGCATCTGCGAAGGTGCCTCTGGGGGTTTGTCGGGCGCATGCGCTCATTGTAAGTCCTTTGCGCAATGCTCGGCGCATCCACACAAGTGCATGGCACCCCTGAGTTTGTTGCTGCTGGGGCGCACACGGTGCAAGGCGTATAAGCAAACGGCGGAGACGGCTGGACGGGGACGCTTGCTGCGAGCTACTTGATTACCTCTGAACACTTTGCCAGTCAAGATGCTGGCGCTTGCGGAGTGACATGCTGTGTCTTGTGCACAGCGCATAGCGCAATGCACGCGCAGCAGGGACTGCAAGGGAAATGTGTGGGATGGCGCTGGCGGGAATCGCGGCTTGTGTCTTAGTCAAAGTGCTTTGTTGGGCATTTCAGGCCTAGGCGTTCCCCTGTTGCTTAGCCACTCTCACACCTTGCGTCTTGTCACGCCGCGCATCAGGCTGAAGCTCTCCGTGCCTTCGCCTCCTACATTGCGCAACGTATCCGCATGCATGCCCTTGCTGCTGCTTACCGGCGGCCGCCAGCGCGCTTACAGACCTTTCATCCACGCCATCGCCGACCTTATGCCGTGCATGCCGTACACGGTGTCCCAATGCCGTACAGAGTGGACCCCGAACCCTGTGGACCTCAAGATCTACGTGTACGACCTGCCAGAAACAGTGTCGTACTTGCACTACCGGCACGACTTGGGGTGAGCGGAGGGGAGGAAGAAAGCAGTAACGCGAGCGGAGGGGAGGGGTGTCGATTGGGAGTCGTGAAGTCGTTGGGCCGTCTTGGTGCTGGCTATTGTTTCAGTTACAGTTACAGGCCCAGGATCAGTGGCAGTTTCAAAGACGTCCTGCTGCCGGGGTACCGCAGGGTGCCGATCGCACAGCAGTGTATGGCTGTCATCCGACGTGTTGCTTCGCCCCCTACGTCGACTCGCCACATCTGCCACGTGCCATGTGCTAGGCTGCTGGTGCAGCACTGAGCCTGCTGTCACGGTGGCACCTTCGGCATGCGCTCCTCTTACACCCCGGGCACCTGCGGCACGACGAGCTTTGTATAGGCGGAGGTGACACGCCCTGCTGGGCGCCAGCTCCTTCTGCACATCCAACCCTGCATAAATTACACCTTTGTGCGACACTGCTACACTCTTGTGCGACCCCAGGCACCTGCAGCACGACGAGCTGTACATGGCGGAGCAGGTGTTTTACCACCGCCTGCTGGCCGACTGGTCCGTGCGCACCGAGAACCCCTGGGAGGCCAACCTGTTCTTCGTGCCCACCAACACATACTTCTACACAAGTGAGGACGCACGGCGTTGGTCGACGGAGTTTTGCGGGCCCCGTTTGGCCCAGTCCCCGCCCCCCATCGACCTCCTCCTCAGCCGTACCCCAACTGCAGTTACCCCAAGCACCTGTGCCACTCTCCACGCCCATTGGATGCATCTTTTCCATTCCACGCATCCTCCTAACCCCAGTGTTGCCCTCCCAGTCTCAGTGTGCGTTCCGACTCCCATCCATCGGTGCAGCGTTACGCGCACGTGGCAAAGCTGAGTGGCTCCCTTACGCCTGCTCATGCGCCCCTTCCCAGGCAATACTGGCTTCCCTTACTACCTGTTCCAGTCCGTGTTTGACCACGTGCGTACGACGTACCCCTGGTGGAACATGACGGGCGGGCGCAACCACGTGGCGGTGGCGGTCAACGACAGGGGCTGCTGCGACCTGTACCGCACAACAACCGAGGTGCAGCGCCCCATTAAGGTGCGAGCTTTGTATGCCGCGCGCGTTGTGCGGGCGTCCTGGGGCCGTTGTGCAAGCCCCGTACGTGCCCTGAGCACTCGAGGCTGGCGAACGAGCACACCGCAATCCGCTGGTGCCATTGCGAAGGAGTTCAGCCGCCGTCCAACACCTCCCTTCTCCCTGCTTTGTCCACGCACGCCAAGTACACCAAGTACTTCATCTGGTGCACAGCGTTGAGCCCAGGGCATCTGGTCATAGCGCCCCAATGCAATCGACAACGCGGGATGCGTGTGGGAAGGCCCTGGCGCTAATCGCCACGAGGCACGCAACTTCTGTCCGCAGCCCCCTCCGTCGCTGACCCCCAGTCCCCTTAAACCGCAGGGTTCAGGGCCTCTCGTAGCCCCTCCCCGCCCCTCTCTCTCATACCCCGCCCCTCATGACGCGCTGCTCATGCTCTGTTGGCATGTTCCCTTCCCATCGCAGCTGGTGCACTGGGGCCAGGCGCCCCGCCACCGTGGCCCCGTGCCGCGCAACGCCTCGGACGTCCCAGTGCGGGTGCCGTGGACCGACCAGCTGGAGGGCCTGGCGGGGCTGCTGGGGTCCAGCCTGCAGGTGGGGACCGGGCCGTGTGTGGACGACGTCAGCGTGACTGGTGACCTGCTACCTACGTCGTGCTGCTGTGAGGGGTCAGTCCACACCAGCACGCTGTTGGGCCCCGGGCCGTGCAGGGGAGACCACGTGCTGTACCAGCAAGCAGAGAACACTGAGTCACACTGCGTGGTCGCACTGGGTGTGCCTCTATGGGCATAACGAAAATTTGCATGCCTCCCTGGACGTCGGCGCGCTCTGGGCTGCCCCAGTCATCATGCCGACGGAGGCGCTGCACTGCCGGCGGTCTACCCTGCCGCTCATGCCGTTTTCCGGCGCACGTGGCACACCTTCAATTTTGTTTACCCCTGCTGTCCGGCTTTGCCGTACTGAAATGCCGCACTGTCGTACCGTCGTACTGTCGTACTGCAGGACCCTGCCATGCTGGGCGCGATGTTGGAGTGGCAGCAGCTGGCGGTGTCGGGGCGGGAGCGGTTCAAGGGCTTCGCGCCCTTCGGCCTGGCGGCGCTGCAGCAGGAGCGGGAGGTGTGCTACAGGTGCGAGGGGTTACACAGGGAGTGGGGGTGCGGCTAGGGGGAAAGGGCGTTTCGTGACTGTAGATGTGCGGCACTGCAGGTGCCGATGGGGCTGGGGGGTGGCTGCAGGGGTGCGGCTGAGGTGACAGAATGCTAGGGGAAGTGAACAGGCAGCTGCGATTTGGGTATTGTTGGAGGCAATGCCGAGTTCACGTTGGGGTCGTTGCCAGGGGGCGCCGACGGCTGCACGTGCCAGGTCACGTGGGGTGCAAGGGGCTGGTGCCCAGGCGCCAGCCGCGGGCGGTGGTGCCAGGTGCGCGTGACGGTGGAAATGAGCGCACTCAATCGCCCTACTGCGCATGGCTACTAGGGGCACCCTCACAGTCGTTGCCTGCGCCGCCGGGCCGTTTTTGCTGCAGGCCCGACCACGACTGCGTGATGCCGCCCTTTGTGGAGACGCGCAGCGCTGGAATGGGCGCCATGTCGTGGCCAGAGGTCATGGCGCAGGTGCGTAGGAGTGGGATGCGGTGCTGTAGCAGCAGGAATTGTATGGTTAACAGAAAAGTGCCGACAAGCAAGCGACGGCATGATGCATCCAAGATGTGACCCTCATGTTGGCCAGATGTTAGGACGTAGGTGCGAGGCGGATGCATGGCCTAGGCGGCAAGCAAAGCAGGTAGGAAGGATGAGAGACCGGGAGACAACCGAGCATGACATGGCGGCTAGCGTAGTCAGCGCCGACGACTAAGGCTGCAAGATGTGGTAGTGCTCCCAAGGCGCGAGGACATGCTGATTCAGGTTTGCAATGATGCAGGTGTACGACACCGGCGGGTCCACGCCTCGCTTCCGGCAAGACAAGCAGCGGGACATGCTCTTCTACTTCAGCGGCTACTCCAGGCAGGGCGTGGGGCATGGGGCTTGTGGTCGTGTTTCATGCGGTCTTAGCTGCATCACTGTTGCGGGAGTTGACAGAACAACTTGAAATGGGAAGGTGACGCACTGGCTTCGCACGGTGGTGCAGCAGTGTGAGGACCAAGCGCAGGGGCCATGTTTGTGCATGCTGTGTGGGCCAAGCGAACGAGGGATGCTTTCAGTTGCACCAGGATGCAAGTCCGTTGTGTTTAGCACCGTCGTGTGTTAAGGCCGGTGTTGCATCCTGTTCATTGCCAGTACTTCTGTCACGCCAGCTGGTGCTAGCACTCCGTCATACGCTGCCCCAGGTATCCCCATGCTAGGACATGCGCCCACCTGTTTTGGCCCACCCCTGCCCTTCGTGCCCCTTCTCCAGGTCTGACATGGCGTATAGCATGGGAGTACGGCAAGCGGTCATCGCAATGTTCGGCAACTCCACGAGGAAAGACATCGCCATCAACAAAAGTGCGTCGTTCGCTGTGATACTGTGGCATTGAGCGGCTTGAGTGGCGTAGCTTGCTTCGTCCGATCTTAGCATCCGATCGGCACACAGCCTTTCCACCAAGGCAGTGCTGGCAGATACCAGTAGCCAATCACAAACCTTCGTACGTCCTTAGGAGGTGGGAGGTAAGGCCTGTAGGCACCTGGGCCGTCGGGCTGGGCCTTGGACAGTTGGGAACATTCCTAGCCAAAGCCGTAAGCACTATAGTAAGCACAGACAGGAGGCTTGAGATCAGAGGCTGCGGCGGCGGCCCAAGCTTGGTCGCAAGGCTGTGCGGAGCTGGCCCGCAACGCACGCCCCTCAGTGCACCAAGACCAAGCGCGAGCGTACCCGTATCCTGCTATGGATTTGGGTGCCAAATCTCCATGAGAATCTGTTTTGTGGGTCTCGATGGGAGTGCTCAACTCGTCATCCCGACGTACAAGTGTGCTGCCGTCACCTCCTCCGTACCCTACAAACCGCGTGGGACCCCAAGCCATGATGCTCACGCACTTTGCCTGCCACAAGGCAGTACACGGTCGACGAAGAAGTCATTGTCAAGTAAATGGTGTATGTGCTACCTCGCAGCCATCGCACCCTGCAGACGGCGTGGGCCCCTAGGCCACGCCGCCCGCACGCACGCCTGCAACTAGGCAGTGTACGGTCGACAGCGGGATCCATCATCTTGCATGTAGATTATAGATTGCCGTATCTTCGTGCCTCGCAGTTGGCGTGGGCCCGGAGGCCATGCTGCGCACGCGCTTCTGCTTGGCGCCGCCCGGCCTGGGCTGGGGCCGGCGGCTGACCGAGGCAGTGTTCGCCGGCTGCGTGCCCGTGCTGGTGCACGACCACGTGTACCCGGTGGGTGGGCGCGCGTGCGTTAGTGCGTCAACTGTGGGGTCTGTGATACGTGTGCAGGAGGGTGCGTGCCCGTGCTGGTGCACGACCACGTGTACCCGGTGGGTGGGCGCGCGTGCGTTAGTGGGTTAACGGTAGCACGTGTGCTCGTGGGTACGTGCACGTGCTGGTGCACGACTATATGTACCCGTCGGATGCGTGTGCTGGTGCAGTGCTTGCCGCTTGGTGGATAAAAGTGTTCGAGTCTGTGCAGGACCACGAGTGCCTGGTGCGTTTGGTGGGGAGTCAAGGGAGTGTGGACTGTGACGTGTACATTGTGCGGAGAAAGGCACATGCTGTGCACGACTACGTGTTGCTGCCGTTGAGGCCTGCGGGCCGTGTCCACTCCATGTCGTCTCAAGCCACCCTTGTCACCGCAACTCTGTCTGAGTGGCCGTCCCATGCGGGCATACAGTGATTGCAATTCAACCCGCCGACCCTGCAGCCGCTGTGGGAGCTGCTGCCATACGAGCGCTTCAGCCTCCGGCTCAACCGCCACAACCTACACCGCCTGCTGGATGTGCTGGACGGAGTGACGCCTGAGCAGCTGGGGCGGCTGCAGCAGGGACTGGCGGAGGTGCACAGGTGAGGCCAGGGGGCTTGTATGTGTGTCATACAGGGCGTAACGCTTTTCACGCGGTGATGGGACACGGGGTGTGCAGGCAGCTAGCTGGGTACAGGAGGTGGGGCGGCGGGGAGTACGTACCGGTGACTCAAGGCATTGAGTTTAGGGGCCAGGCAGGGCAACCAAGGCCCCACAGTGTTGCCTCGTTCGCTCCTTGACCCCGTGGCTCCCCTCTCCTTCGTGCTACGGTACGTCACGGTGTGCCTGCAGGGCCTTTGTGTGGAGCCCGGAGCTGGGCGGCGCAGCCTATAACCTGACGCTGCAGTGCCTGCACAGAAAGCTGACAAACATGTGGACCTCAATATTCTGAAATGAGTGCACGCTTACATGCAAAATACGGTAGCAGTGTTCAAGTGCAGAGCAGCGTTGCACCTGGTTGCACAGCAGGGCTGGGTTTGAAGGTGTGCCGGCTGATAGGTAGGTATCCTGGTGGGTGGAGCGATGATGAGGCAAGGCCGGTGGCGCGATCGATGGGGGTGCCGTTGGGGTTGGGTGGTAGGCTACAAAGTGCCATCGAGCGTGGGCGCTGAGCGGCGTGGTCTTGCACAGGACCAGGGTGCAGCTGCGCTGCTGCGCAAGGACATGGTGGCTAGTCCCTGACAGGGGTCCCCTGGTCCTGGATGTTTGGGGAGCTGCTCCTTTACCACCGTATTTTGGTCTTCAGCCTGTCCCATCTGCGTTGTGTTAAGGCGGGCTGAACCTTTACCCGTGAGCACTGTTGGTGGAGCGATGGTGCTTGGTGGTAACTGTAGGGGTTGGACTGGTCTCGTTTCTCACGCCGCCTGGCCCCACCGCGGCGCCCTTGGGTCCTTATTCCGATTGGGCCCTCGTCCCTGGCTGCTTCTCCTCTGAGAGGCGGAAGTGCACATACTCTACGCAGAGGCGCTGTAGCACGGCGGGTTGCAGGTAGCGCACACCAAGCGCCTGCTGCTCACGGCTGCTCAAGCAAAGGCAAGAGCTTCCCAGGGGTCCAGTTGCATAGTGCAACACCTAAATGATATGATAGCGGAGGACATGCACTGATATTGGCTCGTCCTTGCGATGCAGCGCCAGCATCGAAGCAAATGAGTTGCAGGTCCATGCTTAGCTCTTTGAGCCAAACACACATGACACATCGAAACCACACGCATACGTGCCAAGACGATTTGGCGAAGAGCGCCTGTGCGACTTTTCGTACGTTGTACCACAAACTCGTTCGCGATCTTGTTGCGGTGGAGAAGCGGCACCTAACACCCAATACAGCCAAAAGATCTAAGCAAGCACGCCTTTGCTACGGGCTGCTGTCATCATGCAGCAGGGCCTACCATGAAGTCCTGTGCAGGGCCTACCATGAAGTCCTTGTCATCGCGCACAGTTCCACCTGGCAAATGGCAACGCACTATCTGCGATGCTTGATGCTTAATAGGTTATAAATGTCAGCTGGCCGCCGCGCTTGTGCCGGTGCGCCAATTTGGGTCGGGCCAGGAATAATCCGCTAAGCCGCAGCTCACTTGGCTGGACTGGCCCCTGCGTGTGGCAGGCCGCGCGTCCCTGGTGGCCATCAGCTCACGCCTGGTCGAAAGGCGTTTTCCTGAACCTCGACACTGGCTCCCGCAAGTGTGCAAGCTGTTGCTTACGCATGTGACGTGGTCTGATTTGTCGTCTGCGTTGCCGCCGTGCGTGTGCTTGGGCTCTGGAGTCAGCTGGAGTGGGGAGCGGTTCTTGCTACCGATGCCTGTTGCTGCGGCATGAGAGCACGTGCCCCGGCGCCGGATACTTGGCTGAGTTGCGTCACGGGGTGTAGGTCTGGCTGTGGGTTACCACATAGCCGCATACAAGGCTGTGTGACTGGCGGCTGGCGGGGCCCATTGACCATGCCTGCCGGCGTTTCGCTTGCATGCACATTTGACGCACGCATGCCAACCGCATCCCGGTAGGCGGGTCAACGCAGGACTGTTTTGGCCCGCGGGTGAAAGCTCCAGACCAGTCCAGACAGTTCGGCTCGGCCTGCGTGGGGTTACGGTATGCAAGGGAGGTGAGGATGACGGGAACCAACCAGCGGGACCTCCCTTGGTACGGTCCCAAGCAACACCCTGCACCACCCGCGCCACCAGGCGCCACCGTGCCCTGGCTGGGCTACATGCGCTGTCCGGTAGAACATGACAGAATCTTGTAATAGGAGGGATTGACAAGATTCTTCTTCAGTGTGAGATCTTCTCGGTGTTGCGCAACGTCCGGCGGGGGCGCAGGTGGCAGCGTGCGTGCAGCCCATCTGTGCTCGTGCTGGGTTAGTTGAAGTCGGTCGGTTAGTGCCCGTCACCCTCACTTGCTGTTCTACCTGCCTCACCACATGCACACCTAGGCATATGCCTA